>WNWU01021147.1:0-91638 GCA_012654045.1 Ptyas mucosa | reverse complement strand
CCCTTCTCCCCAGCCCAGCAGGCTGCCCAGGAGTAGAGAACCGGCTCTGCTGAGTACAAGGGGGTGGGGGAAGGAATAATGAAGCCTGCTGGGCTGGGGAGAAGGGAAGCCCCGAAAGCAGATCCTTCCCCCACCCCCTTGTACTCAGTGAAATAAACAGCCCTGCCTCGGAATAAGGAAGACAACGCCACCATCCCATTCTTAATTCGTTGCGGTGCGAAGGGGGAAAAAACCCACAGAAAGTCCTGCTCCTGGTGCTGCCAGGGAAGAGGCACCATAGGAACTGCTGTTGCCAGGTGCAAGGGGATACTGGGAAGGATCTGCTGTCTGCGGCTTCCCTGTCTCCGCACCTGAGCAGGTTGTCCAGGGAAAGGGATTGAAGCCCCAGCCCACTGCTTCTGGCGCTGGCACCCCCTCGTCCCCAGCAACAGTGGTTCTTGCGGTGCCTCTTCCCTAGCAGCACCAGGAGCAGGACTTTCGGTGGGTTTTTCCCCCCTTCACATCATCTCCAGATGGTTTTATAAATATGAAGCAATACGGTACGATGGTATGCATTTGGTGTCTAGCTGCTGCATTTCCCACCCTCGGCTTATACTCGAGTCAATAAGTTTTCCCAGTTTTGGGGGATAAAATTGGGGGGGTCGGCTTATATTCAGGTCGGCTTATACTCGAGTATATACGGTAAGTGTCTAATCACAAGCAGCAGATTGTTGATTTTAGATCTGTTTATTTCAGATTAAATGTGACTATAAAACCCATCAACTTCCTCTTCTGCTTCACTGGTTGGAGTATAAACTTGGATAACCATTCTATTGAAGGGTTGTATGTGAAATGTATCTGATATTCAATTATTGCTTGTACTGTCAATAGGTATACCACTTCCATATTTCAATATTTCTCAAGCTATACCATTTACACTTTGAACCTTATCTCAATATGCTAGCTTGCATGGCTTCCTTTTCAACAATATTTTGCACACATTAATATATATATAGTAATTCTTTCAATTCAAGTTTTTATATGTACTGTTTTCATTCACACAATAATCTAAAAAATAATTCTTCCAGCATCCTTAAATGTTGTTTTCTTGACTACATTTTTTGCAACAATGCTTCCTCTCAATATTCATTATACAATAGCTTCCTTACATTTTTTCTTTTAATAGAAATAATCTACAAATTCATGTACATATTTTCTTTTTTTTTCTTTTTCTTTATTCCTAATCTCTTTCATTTCATTAATCTACTCAGCAGTCTTCTTTGGCATCTGGTAAGATAATTTTTACTTCTGTTCTAAGCAGTTACCATGCCCTATTTACTTATAGCTATTTTTCATTCCTCTATGCATTGATGTTTTCCAATATTGTTTCTATATAGGACTTGTACTTTATATTTCTGCAACTCTTCTATTTACATTCTCATTTCTTTCACTTTTTTCTAATATATCAATTTTTCCTAAGATTTACTATCTCCTCCTCTAAATGAACGTAAAAAAATAAGTAAATAAATCAATACGTAATGTAAGATTCAATTGCATCCAACATTACATTCATAGAATTATAGAATTGTGAAATTCATCTAGGTCAGGGGTGTCAAACATACATCACATTGTCATCATGTGACGTATCACAACTTTCCCCCTTCGCTAAACTGGGGTGGGCATGGCCAGCGCATCTAGCCCATGGGCAGCGAGTTTGACACCCCTAATCTAGATCAATCCTCTGCAATGTGCAGGGAAACCAGTTAAACTATCTTTGAGAGGTGGCTGTCTTAATAACTTCCAGAGCTGTAGAACTCATCACTCTAGAATTAGATGGTTCCACTGTAGTACTGATTTTACTACTGGAAAGTTTTCCCTTGTGTTTAAGCAAGATGTAGATAGTTCTAACCTGTACACGTTATTTTGGCAGTGGTTTGCTCTCCAAGTTTGTTTCCATTAGTTTTCAAACGTTTCATTACCAGACTAGGTAACATGATTCCCTCTGATTATGTTACCTAGTCTGGTAACGAAACATTTGGGAACTAAATGGAAACAAGCTTGGAAAGCAAACCACTGCCAAAATCTAAAGTCTGAGATACAAGTATTTTCTACTGTACACATTATTTCTGGTGTGAATTTTTTTAGCAATGCAAAATAGTTGCTGGCCATTTGATACGCTTTCATGTACTTGATCACCTTCAGTCTTCTTTTCACCAGACTGAACATTTCAAGTTCCTGCAACCAATTGGCACAGGTCATATCCTTAAATCAGTATATTGTCTTTGTTGCCATCCTTTGAACATATACGAATTAGGACCATAAATTCTGACTTTCTCTGAGTGTGGGTTACCCAAAAAGTTGACAACTCACAACTGGTCCACAAGTGATAGCTTTCATGTAATTAATTTCAGATGTAAGAATTCGTTTTATCTTGCACTGGGATCTAGAGATCGTTAAAATGTGTTACAAAAACATAACTTGAATAATTTTTACAAGATAGACATGAGAGTACTGCAGCAAACAATGAACAAAAACATCATTATTTACAAGGACATGCCTATAGTTACTTTCATCTGTGCATTTGACATATCAGGACTTAGGTCATGCCCATTCAGTTCTGTAGAACCCAATGAGACCTCAGTTATTTGAAAGAAGTATATTTCCTTTAGTAAAATAATTTAATATTTTACTTGCAATTTTAACAGTATTAAAAATTGTGCTAGACATACTTTTTTTTTTTAATTTGATTTATATGCCACCCTTCTCCGGAGACTCAGGGCGGCTTACAATGCGCTAAGCAATAGCCTTCATACTTTTGTATATTTATACAAAGTCAGCTTATTGCCCCCACAAACTGGGTCCTCAATTTACCTACCTTAGAAAGGATGGAAGGCTGAGTCAACCTTGAGCCTTGGTGAGATTCGAACCTGCAATAATTGCAGGCAGCTGATGTTAATAACAGGGCTTTAGACCACTGTACTATCCAAGGCTCTATACTTGTCCTTAAAGAGCAAACACAATTGAACACTGGCAACTGAATAGTATTGTCGGATTACTTATTTTATCTGGACACCCATATAAATATCTAGTTCCACTTAATGATTTGTAGAGTGCTTAATCAAACAAACAAATCAAACATCTTTAGATGTTGCTAACAGTAACTTCAAACTCCTAATTAGACTATGCCTATATTAGGGAAGTGTTGATTGTTCAGCAATTATTTAAAAACTATACAAAGGTCAAACTGAAGCAGCAGAGTAAGTGGAACTGCTTTTATTTTTTCTGTTTTTTTGTTGCCAGTACAAGGCCAAGTTCCTGAATAAACTACACTAGGCCTTCCAAAAATATATGTCTCAGTAATTCTATAAAACCTGTCCAAGAAATGCTGCAGAATTATTCTTATGTAAGTAAGTTGACCAGAAATGTCAATAGAAAAAGAAAAGAATTTCAAATCAATCACTTGTCTCCACTTAGGGTACAATATTAAAAACAAGATGCAACATGATGATTAAAAAAAAAGATTATGTGTGAAAGAAGACTATGAACATTATTTCCTTTTCAAAATATCATCACGTTTTCTTTTTAAAAATGAGTATAAAGTGTATATACTTATCACTAGTACATAAGCCCATATGTATTCTGGTATACAATAAAAAGGACCTTTTATTTCATTTAATTATAATGAAGATAATTTTCCTAAAACAATATGCTAGTAATACAGGAGATAACATCAAGGGTGTGTGCACCAAGCCAACATTTCATCAAAATGCCAAAACATGCATTCTTATGTCACAATACAGGTTCTGCCCCTTCTTTATTTATTTCTGACATTTTGATGCCAACACCTATTAATATGGAAAAGAGGTTACTCTTGTCAGTTTTGTTCCAACTAAATGTATTCCACCCAGTCAGTCTGAGATGTTGCAACAATTATTCTCTTTGCTAATATTTCCTGTCAACATCTTCTTTTAAGTTATAGAAAGGTCAAAAGAAGATTGTGTGTGTGTGTGTGTGTACACATCAGCAAATGTATGTGTGTGTATATATACACATCTTAAGCTTAATAACTGGTAGTCAATTTGCAGAAGCTTATTTTCAGATTATAACTGCCCAAGAAACTAACTGGCACCCAGAGTAACAGAATAAGAGTTGGAAGGGACCTTGGAATTCTAGTCCAACCCACTGCTCAAGCAGGAAATTCTAAACCATTTCAGACAAATGACTGTCCAGTCTCTTTTTAAAATATTTTTTAAAAATTGTACTTAAAGTTTATTTAAAAAAACAGTGCCAAGAAAATACCCAATGGCGTTACATTTTTAAAAAAGGATTAAGTTTCAAAAGAGGAAGGAAAAATGGCTAGATCCATCTAAGATAGCAATTAGGTGCCAGAGAATATCTGATTTGCAGAAAACATGTGAGGCTTGATTTTGAGACAACAAAATAAAAAGGAATCCTAATCTCACTATATCTAGTTACTGCCTGTGCCTAGAAGTCTGGTCAATTAGATTCCATCCTACACCCAGAAGGTATTATCACAAACATTGGATTGGGACTTCCTGTTTTCTTGACTTTCTTTCTCCAGAGCCAGCCAATGTTCCTATGAAAGATTCAAAAGCACAGAAGTTTCCAGGTAACTTTTCCTTCAAAATTTATCCTCGAGGGAAAGGAGTTCTTCACACTGAAGAATTTCGTCAACTGATCAACCTGTTCTAAGAAGCTAAATTCAACTTTCCCTATTATCCATCAAATTAATCCACAGGCTTTATGTCTGAAATCTTCTGTTTCAATGGTGATTCATCTGATATTTTAGCAGTTACTTTTTGTTCAAGAGAAGCAGCCGTGTCCCTTGCATTCTGCACCTGTTCTTCTTCCCTCCCCATCTCCCACTCTCATTTTGGTGGATGGATAAGAGAAGTACTAGATGGAACAAATTCTGGATTCTACACATAAGAGTTCACTGGACAGGCTCTCATGAAACATGAGAGGTTGTGGGAAGAGGCAAAGGATGTCTATGTACCATATGATGCCTAACAATTCCACCTGAATTTCCCACATATACCTTCTTCCCATGAATTGCCACTGCTATCGATAGACAAGTAGACCCACCAGTAACGGTTGCTTTATAACAGGAGGGGAGGGTGTACCTTTCATTTCTCTCTAGTCTAGCTTTTTCTGTCATTTTATTTATTATCTATTTATATCCCACTTTAATAATTTTTCTAAATAGCTCAAGGTGGATAACATACCCATTATTCCATAATCTTTCCTACTATCCTGCAGAAAAAAGGGAAAAGGGATTCTGTGTCCATTTCCTTGGCTGGTATTTCCATGTAGGAAGGGGGGTGATTCTGAAGATGGGTGTGCATGAAGGAATGTAGACTTGGCCTTGGGAACGAGGAAGGAACCTACGAATTGCTAAGGGGAACTTTCAGAATACTCAGTCCTGAGAAAGCATAAAAAATAAATTCAAAATAATCATGTCCTGGTTTCATTTGGTGTAAAATGGGGCAGAAAGAAATCCTGACAGGCTTTGGATTCTCTTAATTTACCCTATAATAATAAGGAATATTCCTGAAATTTCTGCTATGCTTTTTTCTTGACCCTACCTTCTTTGAAGGGCTGAAGACACACAACAATTTGCCCATCTGACCAAGCAATCATTGAATGCTGAGAAATTAAGCCTTCCAATACTCCTTCCTTCACCATCTTCTTGGAACAGAATGGAACACTTCTTGGGATGGAACAACAAATAGAATTCTCAAAACCTGAATTCAATTTTTTCCATGCAAAATTCTACTTTTTTTTAAAAATTTTTTACACAAACACACACACACAAACATACAATGTATTTTTGCTGAACAGAGTATTTGGCCGGTTAACAAATTTAAACAATTTTTAGTCCTTTCAACTAAAATTACAATTTCTATACCTCCTTTTTTGCCATAACATTTATTTTCATCTATTTTGTACCAATATTACCCTTCATTTTCATCTCTAATTTTGACCAAATTCCATTTTCCCTTCTATTCTATATTAAACCCCTTCCCATTATCATCTAATTTTTATATCTCTCTTCAAAATTAATTAATTATGTGGTATTACAGTTATTTAATTCTTATATTAATAATAAACCCACTCATTTTATAACATAATTCCTTAATACAATACAACATTTTAATATAAATCATTTGATTATATAGATATCTTTTTCATTTATATATGAACCAGAAGAAAAAAAATCCTTAGTTGAATTTAAAAATATTCTATTATCCTCTAATCATATAGCTTTCCTCCTGTATTATTCCAAATCATCACTTTTCAAACATTTCAATTATTATTCCAATTATTTTTCAATTCATTTTCACCATTATGATTTAACATTATTTCTTACTACAATTCATATTTCAATTCTAGTCACACATATTCCTCTTTCATTTCTTTCCTTTTTTCCCTTTTCATTTTTATTTTTACCTTTTTCCTTTTGTGCCTTAAAATCCTGATCTCTTCTGTTTTGCCTTATATTTCCTGTTGTTCCCCCTCTTTTTTCTCTTTTTTTGTTTCACCACTGTTTATCCCACTATTATTATTTTGTATTTCAAAGTCCTGAACTCTTTTATTTTGCCCTATATTTCCTGTTATTTTCCACCCTTTTTCTCTCTTTTTTATCTTTTTACTGTAAATCCCAGTATAATCATTTAAGTTCTTTATATTCTTTCTGTTCCATCCTCCCTTCCTTATTTGTCTCTTTCCATCCTCTTTATTTTTTTCATTGTTAATCCCAATGTAATCTCTAAAAACCTCATTTTTATTATTACTATCCACGTTGTTATTTCTTCATATTTAATCACATTGTCTTTATCTTCTTTATTTTCAGCCTCTATATCTTGTTTCTCCATCTTCATTTCCTTGTCCACTTGCGTATGCTCCATCTCAGCTTTTGTGTCCTCAGATTTTAATCCACCATATAACATTGTAGTTATTTCTCTTATTTCCATTTTCCATGACAAGTACATCGGTTTAATCATTTCTCTAATTTCCTGTGCCATTTTATTCTTTTTGAGTTAATATTATTCCAATTTTGAAAGTTCCGTTGTATTCCTTTTTTTTCCCCAAAGTCAAGCCACTTGCAGACAAAGAAATCCTCCCCAAAAGTTCTCACAGCTGTTATCTGTAAAGTTCACAATTTTCCAAAACAAAAACCAAGTTGCAATATTCCTTTTTTACTCCTGAAGGTGTCTCTCTGCAATCCACAATTTCCGATTGTCTAACAAATATCCATTTTGTTTCAATCTACATTAACAATTTTATTTAGCTCCTCTTTTTCTTCTTAGCTTTAAAAATATCAAATCAGTTTTATAGTCCAGTCCAAATTTAAATAGCTCTTCTCACTTCTTTTTTCCTTTTTTCCTTTTATTTATACAACACTTCTGTTATAGGGCTTATTGTCCATTCTCTTGTTTTTCTTGAAATTCGAAAAAGAAAGGAAAAAAAGGATCTATTTATTTCTTTCCGATTCTTTAACCAATCTTGGGGCAATTTCTCTAGTTATTTAAAATTTTCCAAATTATTTCCAAATAATTTTGTTCAAAAGTCAATTTTCCATCGGGTTTTTGTCCCTTTAAGATTACGCTTCAAAATCTTCTTTTCTTCCCCCCGTGCTCATTAGTCACTGTTTTATCGCTAGGGGTCTTAAAGTTAAAAAAAAAATTCCTTATTGTTGTTTCAATAAGGTTGGCTGTCACTCACCCGGCTTCAAAAACTCCGTTCCATTCACCACTCCTGCTCAATGCTTAATCCAGTTGCCCCAGCTTCATGACAGCCGCAATGGCTGCCGTCCCCTGCCGCCAAGTCATAGAGAGTTTCCTCTGATCTTCGAGGAACTTGCCTGTTCCTCTTGGGTCTTCCAAGGTGCTTCTCCTTCTTCCCCGTCCCTACGGGACGGTTCTGGTCCAAAGGCCCCTCAGCAACAGTTCGTCAGTCCAGAGTTCATCAGAGCCCGCTAATTCCCTGACTGTCTCGCCGTGATGCTTCTGGTCGAATCGCAAAAGTCTACTTCTGTTTACTCAACCCTTTACCTAGAACCAGGTTGTATGTGGTTTTATTATTGCTACTAACAAGCAATTGAAAATCTTTGCTCCTATGACTACAAATTACCATCCACCACCATTTCTGTCCACCAAGATCTGATATGAATTCATTTACTAGCATCAGCTCCCATTCCCAACCCAGCTCCTGCCAACCTAGCAGTTTGAAAGCATGTAAATGTGAGTAAATAATTGGGTACCACTCTGACAGGAAAGTTACTACATAATTCTGTACTTTCATGCTGGCCACATGATGACAGAAGCATCTGTCAGACAACACAGCACCACCCCTTTGAGTTGGTCACAACTGGATGGGAGGACCTGTAAACCTTTATTAGTATCTTAACATCTAACAGTTTTACAAAATATTACGGGTGGGGGCAGGAAAAAACAGGGGATAAACAATCCCTACCCAAACCACACAAATGATAACTTTGTTAAATATGTCTAGTACATAATTACATAAACTTAACATAAACAGAAAAGCCAAGGAATTCTGATTATAGTTTTATAGCAGCTTCAGGAAGCTTTGTAAAAACAGGTTATGCATAATGTAATGCAGAAAGTGACTTTATTACTTCATTCATAATAGATGGCACAGATCTATCACCAAGTGGCTGTTCTTTCAATTGAAAATAAAACAATTGTAGGAACTTTAGAGGATCACAGAAATGAGTAACACTGGTTTAAACAGATTTACTCATTCAGATGTAACCTTCTGCCCTCTATAAATGTGAACAGAGTGCATAAATTCGGTGTAATTGCAGATAGATGTGTTTTAATGAAACTGCTTGATGAAAGACATTAGTTCAGCTCAAAGTGAGTCAGCACACACACAGACATTCACATGCACATGCATGCACATATATGCACACACAAAAGCTTATATTCAGGGAGTTGGAAGTTCACAAATCTTAAAGTTCTCAAGATTAAGAAATGCATAACAGATTCACTAGTATCTGAACAACATAACACAAATAATTCAGTGAGTGTGTTTATAATTTTATTGATCAATTTTAAAGCCAAATTTGCAACAAAATCATGCAGTAAGAGTTCAAGTCAGGCAAGCAGCTAACCACGTTCCTTTAGTGTCTTCCATATCTCCTACTGCCTTATTTTTCAAGAGTTTTTTCCTTACTAACAAATAAGCAGCTGCTAGTACCCTTGCTATTTTGATCCGATTACGTGCCATCATGTTGGTATTGATTCTTATTGACTACATAATCAATAACATTTTCTTAATGCAATTTTAGAAGATATATTCTCCAATGTTTCATGAAGACATGCAAGCCATAGGCGTATGCCGTGCTGATGCTGTAGCAGTGAAATGCAAAACTGCGGACCCCGCAAAGAATAAGATTTTCCAATCTCTTTCATATATCAGATGTCTCTTCTAAGATGGTGCCTTATGCAATATCTGCAATTAGTGATCTACAAAAAATGCTTGATAAAATCTGATCAATATAGCAAATGCAGCAGATACGAAACAAGTTTCTGAAATCACTTTAATAATCAGAGACAAAGTTGTACTTACTTTTAAGTTCCTTCAAGGTACAGTACAGCTTCATCGATAAGCCCTCATTCCTGCCTGACCTGAGGATTTTGATTATGCAGTGTAAGCTAAACTTTCTAATTGGTTACCTAAATCTATGAGAAGAATTTCCATTGGGATTTCTTTAAAACCAGCTCCTGGTTTATACAATAATTTTATGCAGCCAAAATGTTGGAGATGTGATTGTTTAGATGCTACATATTATCACATCTGGTGGACTTGCAGGAGAGTGAGGGCTTTTTGGATAAAAATCTGGTGGGTTATGCAAAATGTTTTAAAGAAAAAAATACAATTTTCTCTGCAATTTTTTCTATTGGGTATAGCTAAAGACTTTACACTGGGTGAAACTAAATTGATTTTGTATATGGTGACAGCAGCTAGGTTGTTGATTGCCCAACATTGGAAGAGTGATGTTTTACCGACTGTTGACCAATGGACCCAGAAGATGGCTGGATTTGCAGAAATGGCAAAGGTTTCAGTTTTTTAAAAAGATCAGACGCATGAGAAGTATATACAGGAATGGAAATTATGGATTGAGTATGTACAGAATAAGTATCAGACTAGAAAATATTATATTGCTTTTAGTTGAGATGATTATGTTAGTCTGTTAGTAAATATAGAAAAAAGATATGGAAGATTGAATAACATATATATTGTTTGGGAATATTAGCATTGCATATAATGGAAGTCAAGGGGAGGAGGGAAGAGGGAGGAGGGGGAGGGTTAGGGTGGGGATGGGATGGAATTATATATTGTTTTTATATGTATCTTATAATGTTGGGTTGGGGGGGGAAAGGGGGAAAATTTGTATTGGTAAAACTTTTTCAATAAAAAAATAAAAAAAATAAAAAACTTTATGTTGTGACTGATATTGGGATGAAAATTTAAACAAAAACAGTAAGAAAGATCACAGTGCAAAAATAACTACATCAAATTAACAAATAATAAATCAGGCCATAACATTTAGTTTTAGGAAATTGTGTCCTGCATGTATTGGAATTTGGTTGAACAAATTAAACTACAAGACACTCAAGTCAACAATAGTTCCTAATCTATAAGTATGTATGTATGTATGTATGTATGTATGTATCAGTAGTGGGTTCCGCCCGGTTCCACTGAGCAGGTAGCGGTGATGATATGACATGCCCGCCCTGCCCCCACCACACCCCCTCTGCATTATTCTTACCTTTTATTTGGCCCCACCCCCAATCTATTGCTGCCTCCTGAGTCCCAACTATCGGCTAGAGGGAAATAAAACTGTTTAAACTTTTGCCGCGGGGCTTCAAAGGGCTGCCCTACATCTGATCAGTGTTAAAAGAAAACAAATGAGTAGACTGGTGCCTGCAAAAATAAATGAGTAGACCGGTACAGCTCTGCAAGCAGTTAAAAGCCTAGTAGACCGGTACCTCTGCTAAATCCTAAAGAATTGTCACATGATCATCAAGCCACGCCCACAAAATAAGCCACACCCACAGAACCGGTAGTAAAAAAAATTAGAACCCACCCCTGGTATGTATGTATGTATGGTGTGTGTATGTATATACACACCATACATACATAAAATTATGCAATCTATAATTTATAACATATAAACTATTCCATAGTTTCAAAGTGTATCACATGAGAACACGCAGTAGCCAAAATAAACAAATACATCATTTCTACTTCCTACTGGCATAACTGGTTATGCCAGAAGACTTTTTACAGGAGGAGAAGCTGCTTTATATTCAGTTAATCTCTTCTGTACGCAATCAGAAATGTGAAAGAGTCCTCTAAAGCAATAATTAATTTGGAACAATTTTTTTTTCATTTTGGAAAAATGCCTTGAACCCGAATTCTAACCATATTTAGTCAGAATTTATATCATAGTAAACTCAACAATTATATTACTACCAAAATGAGATAGCACATAAATAAAACAGTAAAAAATGACATCACCCTGCATGGAAAATAAATAAAGATTAGATGCAAAGAAGATAGCTTCCGTAGATACTGCATTTAAATTTCTTATTCTTAAGGCTCATTTCAGTTTCTTTACTTTGAAAAGAACAGCTAAAATGGTGTATATGAAGACACTAAAAAAGAAAGAGCGTCCTCCAGATTCCAAAAGCCAAATTGTAGCATTTTGTGTTACTGCAACTAGAATTTAGCAGATAATTTGTGAAAACATACAACTCTACCTATTTTGATGTAAAATAGATGCTACCAGAAAAATGAATATAATGGCAATGGCATAATACTATAGTCGCAGACTCCTATGAAAGTAATTTGGTTTTGTGTGTGAACAGACCTTCAAGTCAATGTTGACTCCTTGCCACTCAATGATGGATTGAGATGACATATCTGTGGAATATGAAATACATAAATTCCCCCTTAGAATGACTAGACCAGCAAAGAAAAAGTAATAATAATAATTGTTTTAAAATATGGTTTGGCATGTGTTGAAAAATATGTAATGCCATTTCATAGCTTCATGGACAATTCACAGGAGAACGGAGAACATCTCATTTATATATGAGTTTTATATTCTATCAATGGAGTAATAATTTTAATATTTCACATTTAATTGATGTAGTATATTTTACAGAGGGGAAAACATCTGATATCTATTTCAGTTGGTCATGTAGTTCAAAGGGCAAAAATTGCTTATTTATATGGTGTATTTCCATAAAATTAATTAGAATCAAAATAATACCGTTAAAACTGAAAAATCACTAGAAGAAATATGATTCAACCAATTAAACATTCAAAAGACACTTATACTGAGATTTCTGCAAAGCTAGCAAAGGATGAATGGATGGAGGAGCTTTATAGTGATATGTCACCATGATTCTGCTTCCTCTCATCTGGTGTTTTTCACATATTTTGGATCATAATTTCCCATCAGTGGAAATGTTTTACCCTGGCAAACAACTAGTGGTAAAGCATACATTGGTTTGTCACGTAATATCTCTCTGCATAAGGTAACAGCATACTTAAATTAGACTCAAATTAAATATTTGAAGCAGAGAAAATATGTGAAATAACAGTGAGTTGCATCCATTGTATAATGGTAAAGGTACAAGGTAAATGATACAAGGTCTATCTCTGGTGAACCTTGAGGATTATTTCATACCAGGAGAGAATATAAATCTTTTAAGTAATAAAGAAAATCCTTTTCAAGGCTTAAAACTAAATGCCAAATAACTGCCAGAGCATTATTAAAAATATACAAAATAAATCTAGGAGGACTGATTAGCTGTGTTTACACAACATGCTAAATCCAGATTAAGAAAATTCAATCGTTGTTTTGACGGAACATGTTATACCCAACAAATAAACCATATTATGGATTAGTATACATCCTGTTTTCCAAAACAATGGCTCGGTTCCAAAACACAATGAAGCAAAAATTATTCAATCTTATTTTAATTTGGTATGAGCATGAATTTAGCTCTATTTTGTTTTTTAAAAGGAAGAGATAATTAAAGCCCTTAAGCTCCAAAAGGCATGTTTCAAATTGGTAAAGAAAAACAAAAACAAGGTAGAATTGGTAATATGGAAACAGTAGGCTATCACAAATAAATGTGAAATTTGGACTACGGAAATTAATCTTCTGTGTTACTATTAACATGATTTGGTGCGTGAAGACTATCACATGCTTTCTCTTTCATCTCATAGGGGTTTTGTTGTAAATGCTATATTCTTGAAAGAAATATGAAGACTATTGTGATATGAATTATTTCACATTAACCAATACATTCATTAAACTTTTCTCATGCTGCGCAGCCTACAGCCTACCATTGATAATTTTATTATAAAAACTACCTTGCCCCAGAATCTGGTCACAATTGTAAAAGTTTGGGGCAATAATTTCTAAACCTGCTTTTTAAACCCACATTTTTTTTCTTTAGATGTAGTATTATTTACATGGATATATTTTCCTATCAATAAATTATGTTTTTTCCATGGGAGCAAGAGAGCTACTTTTGTGTAATGGTAGGCAATGGCAAACCAATTCCTAAAAACCTTGCCAAGAAAATTGCAGTCATTTGCCTGGGCAGCCACCAGATGTTAACACTGACACACAGGGACAAAAAAAGGAGAGAAACCTAATATCAATATATAAATCCTTATCCAAGCAATCACACATTGTAGCATATAAATACACATTTACCTTTATAAACATCTATCTTGATTCTGTCATGCACTCTTTCTATCCTAACCTGATCAACTAAACTACTTAATATCCTGGGGCAGAAACAAACCTGAGGTTTCAACTGCAGCAACCAAATGCTGTCTTCTGCCAATTATTCTTGTTAAGATCTAAATCAAGTTTAGAGCAGTTAAGGGAAAAGATTTACAGATTGTTGCTCTTATTTATTCACCGATCACTGCTTAGAAGACTTTCTTTAATGTTTTAAAACAGGTAAGATAAAGATGCTTTGAATTAAATTCAGCTCTTGGAGATGGCATTTGTGTAAGTTTCTTCACATCGTTCCATTTCTACTTCCAAGTCTGCTCAGCCTTCTTCCAAAGTTTTTTTCTTGATTCCCTCATCCAGCCAACAGACTTGGAATTCCCAAATGGTCCTTAATCCAAGCCAATCGGGGCCAACCCTGCCTAACTTCCAAGATAAATAGAATGTTTACTCTTTAAACCAGTGCTTCTCAACCGTGGCAACTTTTAAGATATGTGGACTTCAACTCCCAGAATTCCCCAGCCATCATGGTTGAGAAGCACTGCTTTAAACAAATAGGCTGTAGCAGCTTCCCATTAAATAAAGATCAATGCTGAAAAACAACAGAGTGCAAGTGATGGGGTGATGCATCACCTCATAAATAATGCATGATAACAGCAGAGAATAAATGAAGGGATTAAGATTTCAGATACTAAGATCAACACTCCCCAGAAAACATAAAAAAGATTAGATATGGCTGTTATTTTAATTGGCAGTCTACCAGTTTTAACTTCAGAAAGGTAATGGGGATTGGCTTCTCATTAATTTTGCTATGATTTCATGAAATGATGCCATTAAAAATGAAAATTACTGACCCCCATGTAATATGCTAAACCCATTATGACAGTTTACAAGTAACATCCAAAGAGAAAGCTTTACATTTTAATTGATGGTTTGATTACTATATGTAGTTTCAGCATTAATAACATTTAAGTGCTATTCTAAATGTTACAGGTAGTCTTTGACTTACAAACTTTTGTTTAGTGACCTATCAATGTTACAACGGCACTAAAAAAATGAGCTATGACTGTTTTTCACTTATGACCTTTGCAGCATCCCTATAGTCACTTGATCAAAATTCAGGTGCTGAGTAACTGACATGTATTTATGACAGTTGTATTGTTTGGGGGAGGGGTGTGTGTGGAGGTGTCATGTGATCACCATTTGTAACTTTCCCAACCTGCTTCCAACAAGCAAAATCAATGTGAGAAACCCAGATTCGCTTAACGACTGCTGTGATTCGCTAAAGAACTGTGGCAAAAAAAAAGTGGTAAAATGGAGCACAACTCACTTAACTGCCTTGTTTAGTAACAGAAATTTTGAGTTCAATTGTGGTCATCTGTTCAGGATTACCTGTACTGAGAGGTAATTTCAGAGGTTGAAATGCAATTGGGAAAAAGTGACTTCTCCACTAGCCTAAAAAAGCAGGTTTAGAAATTAGTGCCCCAAACTTTCACAATAAGAAAATGACATAAGTCCTGATTTCAAGACTACTGCTGAGATTTGGTTGTTGTCTTCAACACACTGATGAAATTCATCATACTAATTTTACTTATGAACAGAGACTGCAATCCTCTTGGTTACAATACAGAAGGGGGCTGCCATTGCATTTTTCTAAGGTGTTTTAACTCGTTTGTCTTTTAGTTTTGCAATTTCTTAAATCTTTCATCCACCTACTAACCAAGCCCTACCCATTTTAGCTTCTGAGCCCAGACAGGTGCAACAAGTCACCTGTGGACAAGGATAGTGTATTAGACTTCTGGTTTAACTTACAGATACCGTATGTACTGGTGGAAAAATAAAATACCGTAAGTGCCAACAGTGTCAATTCATAACAACTAATTCCCCTTACATGATATTTGCACATGACCCCTTTTCACCACATTTTCATTGTTCAGCTCAAATCCCTTTTGCTAAATGTTAAGAGCCTCAAATTTCTACAGAAATTTCTCTGAGCATGAAAAAAAATATTTTCTTCTCACCACTGTGTTAAAATTGACTCCTCTACCTGTGCACACACTTTGCAGAGTAAATGGAAACAATTTGGAGACGCCTCAAACCCTGACATTTCTCATGGCGGCTGTTCAAAGCCTTTTTGGAATTAAGTGGCACATTAATTGCAGTAATAAATACATAACTGGTCAAAATTGAGAGCTAACGATAGCACTCCCCTGAGCTCCTGATGTAATTTAACAGTTACCAACCCAGGAACACCTTAAATATTCTTAAAAGAGAGGCATACCCTTGGGCATGTGCAGAGTGAGACACATCTCAGACATTAGATATCAAAAGAGCTTCAAGGTAAGATTTAAACCCTGGTTTGTTTTATTCCGGGTTTTTTTTTTCCTCTTGAAGAAAAGGAGCCATCCACACCCATTCGAGGCCCTTTTGGATGCCACTTACCTGGACCTCTGCAGCTCAAAAGCGCTGGCGCCCACCGGGCCTTGCTCGAGGCAGCAATAGTTCTGTGGGGTGGTTCTGGCGAAGGAGACGGGCAGGATTCCCTGAGTGAAAGAGTTGAGGCGACCCCTTGCACAGGGGGTCCCAGAGGAGCCCGGGACGGCGGCGGCGGCAGCGGCGATGGGCACCTGCACGCTAGCGAAGGCATCTTCGTCCTCGTCCTCCTCCGGCTCGTCGTCTTCGCCCTGCTGCGGCTGGCCAGCCGCTCCCAGGGGGCTCATGAGCTTGACGTTGTTGCTGCTGCTGCTGCTGTTCCCACCGCAGGCGCTGGCATAAGCTGCGTACTGCTGCGGAGCGGGCGGCTGGAAAGCGCTCAGGTTGCCCCGACGAGTCCGAGTGCTGTTGCTGCTGCTGATACCGCAGGCTGCAGCAGAAGCTGTCCTTGCAGCGGCTGCCGCGCCGACGTCGCTCTCTTCGCCGCCCTCCTCGCCCTGCAACACCGGCCGCCCGTCCAGCGAGATATTCGTTAGGAAGGAGAGAGCAGCCTGCCTCCGCCGCGGGTCCATACGCGGCGGCGGCGGCTTCCTTAAGCAGGGCTCCAGCTGCTGGTGGAATGTACCGCCGTCGCCGCTGCTGGCACCACCGGGGCTGCTGCTGGTGGTGGTAGTGGCGGCGGCGGCGGCAGGAGGAGCCGCCGCCGCTGCCGCCGCCATTGTCTGTGGCGCTCGCTCGCCCGCCCGTCCACCCTCTGTCCCTCCCTCGGAGCGGGCAAGAATGAGACTTCGAGCGGCAGGCGCGACCTCCCCGGCGGCGAGCGGAGGGTTAGCAGCAAGCTGGGGCGAGGCGAGGGAGCGCCAGCCGCGCGAAGCAGGGGACTTTTGGCTTGCATGGCATGTCTTCCGCCTCCCCCCCGGCTGCCTGCATGGATAGAGCGCCTGAGTTATGCACCCCCACCTCTACCCTTCCCTTCCTTTCCTCTCCTCCTCTGGCTCCTGCCTTTCTTCTCTCCTTGGCCAAAGTTATTAGCATTTATAGGTGCACTCGGCCGGCCGAGCGCTCGGCGCAAAAACACGGCAATCACGTGTGGGAAATAGCTTGGGAAGAAAAACAAAAGCTCCGGCCAGGAGGAGGAGGAGGAAGAGGATAAAGAGGGAGGAGGAAGGAGAAATGATGGGGGAGGGAGAGGAGGAGGAGGAGGAGGAGGAGGAGGAGGAAGAGGAGGAAACTAGGTTTAAGGAAGCTCCTCCAGTGTTTTTTCTTCCCTTTACTTTTTTTTCTCTCCCAATCTGCTTAGTGGGAGGGGAAGCGAGGAAGGTGGAGTTCCGCTTGTGTTGCACAGCACATGGTCATGAGGCGCTTACATAAATAGGGCCAGCTCCTAGAAGTTGATGGGATCTAAAAATTGATGGATCCCCTTTTGATTTTTGGTCGGTTTTTAACAACTGTGTCCTTCCAGGTCGTTGTGAACCTAACACATTCTACTTTTTCCCGTCTGAGACAGCTAAACTTGTCTTCCACTCCCAATTTGACCATGAAACCAGGCTGACTGAAGCCCCCCCCCCCGCCCCGTTTCGAAATTCTTTTCCTTGTTCTTGAGGGATATCTTCAGAATTAAATATGTCCATTAAAGACTTCAGATGCACTGTGGTCTCTCTGTGAGCCCTTCAGTTGTGTTGGACTTCAACTCTGATTGCAATTAGTGCCTGGAAATTATGGGCACTTTAAACCCAATCCAGATGAAGGGCACCCATGCAGGGAAAGTGGCTTGGATCAAAAGGATGGAAGACTTATGTATGCTTGTGAGTTTAATTTCCCTCCATTTATATTAAATGTGTAGAACAAATTAGTCTAAATACACAACACTTCAAAATAATTTCCAGAAATGCAGTTGCGGTAGAGTAATAAGCCACCTTGTATTTGCATTTTATAAACAGCAGGAAAAGTTAACACAATTCTGAAATAGAAAATGAGCAAATTATTTTGCAAGCATTTCCTCCCAGTTGTATCAATGAGATGTATAATGTACTATATGCAGTTAGAAAAACCCAACATTGACCCTTTTGTTTTCCAAATGTTACACTGATTTAGCACGATAAGAAAGTCATATGTTTTGCAGGTAGGAAATTAGACCTGCCAGCTGACTCACTAAAAGACTGCTTCATATATTTTCCTGCAGGGCTTGTGGATTCCTCTTGAAAAGAGGATCATAGATATATCACTTGATGCCTTTATAATTATGGGCCTTTGGTATACGTGGCAAATTATTGCATGGTTAAGAGAATATGCGGTGATGTAATACCAATTCCCTTCCTTATAAAAGAACCAACTCACGATATAAAATATTTATTTCACTTGTCTTCCATCCTCACCAATCATGTTTCAATTTCTTTCAGACTGAGGGAGGATGTTGGCAGTTCTAGGCAAACTGCCATGTGTGTGGTAGCTTATTGTGTACTTTAGAGATTCCTACTTGCTTCTCTTCTGCCTCCTACACCCTCCAGTAGTTAGCTTTTTAGGCAATGGATTCTAAACAAAAGTTCTAAACAAAAATGCATACTGCAAAAGTACATCACTATTATTGCATATTTAAGATAACTAGGCTGAGGAACATACAGGATAACAATTCCTGCTAAACTTGTCATGATGTATTTAGGTATTTAGCATATACCAAAAAACTATCTGTACTTTGACCTCCAGTCTTTTAAAGAAAAATTCTGCAGTATAAAATCAAAATTCTAAAACTGATTCAGTTAATGAGAAATTACTGATTTTGCTTTGTGCTGATTATGGATTCTTACTCTCAGAGATAACAAGCTATTCTAAAGCTACTGATTGCTAACAAGTCTTTGTACATTCTCCTCATCCACATGTCATCATAACCACAGGCTTTGTATCCATTAGTTTCTCACTTCTCCAAAATGCTTCTGTTGCCATCACAACAGTCCACAGCTATAACTGTTTCTAGCTGAGTCTGGACAGCTATAACAGCTACCTGAAATGATTGGTGAACTTAACAGTTAAGCCTTTGCTATTGCTTTGCCACACTTCTAATGCTTTTGATGATTTCACAATATCTTTTGGATAGAAATGCATATTCTTAATATTCACAATTATAATAATACATATTTGTATTCTGACAAACATCTTTTTAATCAGCAATAACGTTTTCATAGTTTCCATTAGGAGCAAAATAAGATGCATCTGTAGCTCAGCTGACATATTTAAAATTATTCAGTTACATGTCTTACCTGTCTAGGACATTCAAAATAATGCTTTGGGTTAATAATGAAGCCAATAACTGAACTGCTTCTAAAATCTTAATATGCAAGGAAGTATGGGTAAATATAGTACTAAACGTGTTAGGAAATAAGATATACATAGAACCTATTGTCTCTGAAAAAGAAAAAACTCTTTAGATGCTTGGCTTTGATCATTCAAATGCCATAGTTGACCACATTCAATCCCTTGTTTCTCCAGAAAAAGCTTCTGCATAAAAGGTGGGGGAGACGCTAACAGTCAGTAAATGGTCTTGATCTAAATACAGCTCTTCTATTTCAGGGTAAGATAGCTTTCTATCAAAAAAAGGAGAAGGAGAAAATTATTTCATCAAGTAAATGGTACTAGCTAGCAAGTACATGATTTTTCAGCTGCAAAGCTGCAAAGAAGCATTTGAATTACCTTTTATAAATTTCACATTGACAAGTGGATTAATCATAACCATAAGGAAATATTTAAACATTCTCATTATTTCTTTAAATGTAAAGCCTATAAAAAACAGCTGGGGTTATTTTATCCAAAATATATCTGGATGAATAACCATGTCTTAGGTACTGCATGGGTCTAAATGGGATGAGAGGCAGCTATTCTTATCCAGAAAGAATAGGTAGGTGAAATGAGGACCCAGATTGTGGGGGCAATAAGCTGACTTTGTATAAATATACAAAAGTATGAAGGCTATTGCTTAACACACTGTAAGCCGCCCTGAGTCTCTGGAGAAGGGCGGCATATAAATCAATTTTTTTTAAAAAAAGAGAGAATTCCACAAATGGGGGGGAGGGGGGGAGTACACAGCAGGTATGGCAGTAACTCTACTATGAGTTGACTCCATAGTTAGAATTCTGTGTAGGGTCTAAGCAGATGAAATTAATTCCAAAAGATCAGTGATGTTGATGGGGAATTTTAAGTCTTTGAGACTTAAGCTTTGAATTTTTGCCCTTAGCTCACAGGCAGCCAGTGCAATGATTTAAGGACTGGTGGAATGAAATCTCATATAGCAGCCCCATTTATATTGTCATGACCTAGGAAACAGACAATGACTGAATGTGAAGAAGTTGTTTCAACAGGACTTGTGGAATGTCAACTTCAGGAGAAACAAACTCAATCATATGAGACAAATCAAACAAAGGCAATATCTGAGTAGCTGGAGAAATCAGATGAGGGTGACAACATAAGATCTACCAGCCCCCACAACCCAGCAAGCAGAGGGAAATGAAGCAGACATTTCTATGAAGTTTCTTGCCAAGCACAAAATGCATCTGTTGATTAGAGGCAGCCCTGATTCATGATCCCTTAGAAGCAACTATCTATCTAACCTTTAGCTTTTGTGTGATACTTGTATGTGGATTCTGCTCATGAAATTCTGACCTGGATCTTGGATCGGATTTGGACTACTCTTCTGTGTGCTGCCATTAAAGAAAACTCACTTAAGAAACTTCTTTCAGAGATTCTGTTTTGGCTTGTATTCCTTATCTGCTCTTATTTTTTGGCCTTGAGTAAACTATTATTTCTCATAGCAGCTATTTGAGTGAGTGTTTAATTGGAACCAGAAGCAGGACAATTATCAACCAAACTGCTCTTCCACTGTTATAAGATCGTATCTTTAGAAAGCTTTTCTATTATCTTATGTATGAAATATATACGAAATATTCATGACAAAACTAGAAATTCATCATGACAGCTTATGTAAGACATTATGTATGTTCATCATGATTGTGATTTGCCTTTCAAGAACTGCATTGATATGCACACTCCCTGTTGCATCATCCAAATCTTAGATAAATAATTGATGAAACCTTGGACAAAAATGCTCTGTATGGAACATACCACCCATTTGAATGTATGCCTTATTGTTCTTGTGAGCACAGATTTTCTATTACATTAGACAAAATGAAAATAATTATAGAAAGCTTACCCTACAAGACAGTTATTAAAATTACTGTCAATTTTCTTCTACATCAGCTAAGCATTAACATAAAACTCCATTCATATTACTTCTTACAAAAGAGATGAAATGATTAAGTTCTGTTAGTAAACATAAACTAAACATAAAACTAAGTATGGCACCATTTAGCCATTTTTACAGATAGTCCTTGATTTACAACAGTTTGAAGTTACAATGAAACCGAAAAAGGTAACTTATGACTGTTTTTCACACTTGTGACCATTGCAGCATCCCCATAGTCACGTAATCAAAATTCAGATGCTTGGCAACTGGCTCATATTTATGACATGATTGCCATTTGTGACTTCCTGGCTTCCCATTCATTTTGCTTGTCAGAAGCTGGCACTGAAGATCAGAAATGGTGATCATGTGACCACGGGATCCCGTAACATAATTGCAAGCTGGTTGCCAAAGAACAGATCACATGACTGCAAGGTGTGTGTCCTATGAACTACTTCCAAAACAACAAGGACTGATATTAAGCCGCCTTGTTCAGCAATGTCATAACTTTGAATAGCTGCTGAACAAGAAATATTTGTATTGTAATTTGGACTTGAGGAAAGATCATAAGCTCAGTCAGCTGATTATCTAGTTTGCTAAATCACCCATAGAATCCTGCAAAGCTGGCTGCGGCCTGTCACATTCACACTTCTATTAAATTGTTTACTTTATTCTAATTTAACTTCAGACAGAATTGATCTGCAATTAGCAAGACATATGCTAAACCTAGGTCTGGATTCTGACAGCACAGAACATTACAGATATCAGTAGTGGATTTCAGTTGATTCTGCAACTTAACCCTGAAGTAGACATTATACTAAGCCATTATTTTTGTAATCAGTTTATTTAAAAAAATTTTTTTAAAGTATTTTGCATAACTTTTTTTGCTAGATTTATATCTCTTCTTTCCTTCAGAAGTTATGAGATAAAACTGTTCCTGTTTTATTTCATAACAATCCCATGAGATAGTTTGGGCTTAGAGTAGGGGTGTCAAACTCGATTTAATTGAGGGCCGCATCAGGGTTGTATTTGACCTCTGGGGGCTGGGGTGGGTGTGGCCAGGGTGAGCATGGCCAACTTGACATCACTTGTGTCGGGGGGTGTCTGTGATGGCCCCAGCCCTCTGTCAGAGGAAACGGGCTCCCGAGCTCCGTGTTCAGCTGCGACAGCCTCCTGTAACCCTCTGCAGCTCTGTTTTCACTGGCAGAGGGTTGCAGAAGGCCGTTGCAGCTGAAAATGGAGCCTAGGAAGGCCATACATTGCCCTCCTAAGCTCCGTTTTTGCTGACAAAGGCACTGCAAGCCGATCCTTCACTTTTTCCAGAGTGGCTCCACAGGCCAAATCTAAGTATCCCGCGGGCCTTGAGTGTGACACCCCTGGCTTAGAGAGTGATTTACCCAGTGAGCTTCATAATTGATGATCTGGACACTTGAGTCTCCCTACTCTAACATCTTGACCTCTATACTACAATGGTTTTCATAGCTTATAACCAGCCGGGAAATACCATTTGTAGTGAGTCATAGCCTGTGATTATTTATATTAGCAAACTAGGCAACCTGTGACCCATTGGGTCATTGTTTCAAAGATATTTCCTTAGTGGATTCCTCAGTTTCTTCAACAATGGCAGAGCTTCTACTGTATTGTCATCATTGGAAAGAGTGGGAGTGGGATATTCAGAGAGGCATCTACTTTGAAAATAGCCTGTGTTTTATGACATTTCATATTGTATCATAAAATGTTTTATTATAATTTTTATGTCATAAAATTATTTATAAAATTTGCCAAATTTCAATTCCATGGGAGTTGTGGCTTCCAGATTTTGGATGCATTCTGTAAGTTAGCTCATTTGAGGTACTTTGGTTCCAAAATTGTTGCCCTACAATGCAATGTTTCACCCATTTAAAAGTTACAGACATGAGTTTTAGTAGTATATAAATAAAACACCTTGTAGCTAATGTCGTGAGAGCTTGGCTTCTGTTTTAGCTGCTATAAACCAAGGCTAATTATGTGCTATCACGTTGTTTTTTGACTCCTAGCAACCATATAGACAGATTTTCTCCATGATAGTGTATCCCTAATCTATTCTTTCAAGTCTCCCATGGACGCGTTCACTACTGTAACCATGTTGCACAAATCTAGACACCACCTGTCTCCAACAGAACCATCTGTGGCCAATTTGATCCTGCAGGATTGACCTTTGACATCATATATTGGGACTTCGGAAATATACCTTTTCTGTAGCAACACTTGCCTTCTGGAATTATTTTTTTCCTCAGATCTGAATAGCCCCCTCTGTTGCTGCTTAGAAAATCCATGAAGACCTGAGTCTTCACCCAGACCTTTAGTGAGGGAGATATCCCTATCTTCATTCCATCTGGTCTGTCATGTTTGCCATTTTTTATCATTATCTTTTATTGGTTTTATAGTAATTTCTTAGATTGTTGTGGTCCCTGCAGTATCATTGACAGTTGGGAAGCATGCATGTTTATGATGATGATATGCAGGGAATTGAATTTATATTCAAACTAAAATTGATTTATTTTTTTGTTTAGATTTTAAGTATTTCCTTTCATCCTGCTGCCTTTGCCCTTTCCCTTATTAGGATTGCTGGACTGAAGAATGGCAGTAAGAAAATAGTGAATAAGAATACCTTTCCCAGTTCATAATGAAAGTCTTAACAGTTGTCATAAAACTATTCTGCCTTAAACTATTAAGTGTGCATTAGAAACAAGATAGTGAACGAGCAGAAATGACATTTTTTAATATGCAGAATAAACATTTAAGTTGATTCCCTATACATATTGGAAAGAAAATTCATCACAATCAAGGGAGACTTTAATTTGTACCTTATTTTTCAATGTTGAAGCACCTGGGCTTCTTATGTAATTCTTGGTGTCAATTTTTTAGTCCAGGTTACCTGTACACTATTGTAAATGATTTAGTAGGTAGATTGGATGAGGGCAGAAGGTGAAATTGACTCCTTCTCATCTTTAAGTGAGGAGAAGTAGAAATAATGTGACCCTCAAATACTAGGATGTGAGCACATGGTATCAGTATTCTCTGCTTAATGAACCACTAATTGCCCTATCAATGAAGTACTTCCAGGCTAAATTTGGAATCTGGAAGAAAAAATAAGCATTTTAAATATTTTTTCTGGTTAACGTTAACATTTGTGCCAGGACCTTATGGTTTTTTTTTTTTAAAGACCAAGTCTGATACAACTGATGATACTCCCCATAAAGCTGGTTACATGTGACATGGCCTTAAGGATCTATTTTAGTCTGTTTTTAGAGATGATGTCATCAGATTTAGTTTTAAATCAGCTTTTATTCTATTATTTTAATGCAATTTTGTCATGCAACTCTGTCATAAATTTGTCATAATGATAATGACAACGCTGATATAGATCAAAAGCAGGTACTTCCCAAACATTGAGGGTCTCTAATAACTTTCCAGTCAGGGTTGAAGTATTGTGAGGAAAAAAAGGCATTAAATAAAATAAGGAAACTGATTTTAGGACATAAAAGATATCTAATGGGGGTTTTTTAATCCCTGTGAAAAATGATGAAAAGAGGATCCCAACACGAGTCCCAGTTCCACCACTTAGATAGCCCAAACTATTAAAAATAACATTTTCCATGAAAGCAGCAGAATGTAACAATCATTGATTCAAAAAGCTTTCATATTAATAGGGAGTCAATAGGAAAAGATTCCAAGCAGGGACCTGTGGTGGGGTACTAGTGGGAAAAAACAAATCAAACTTCAATAAATTTCTTTTCAAAGCAGATTGGAAAAGGATACCCTTCACTAGAACATAAAAAGGAAGAAATGGTTGTGAAACAGAATTCAGACCACTAACAGTTCCAGTTTGTGGAAATGTTATAATGCCTCTCCTTTTGACTGCCCAGACATTCAGTATCCCCAGCCTCACCCTTTAATGAACGTATTGGGCTTTCTTCTTGATTTATGTTTTGTGCTATACTCAGTCTGATTCTTTATTGCTTTGTACAGGTTGGAGAATAGAATTTTGTCAGTCCTGATCTATATATCAGACTAGACATAGAGAATTATTTCTATTTATACACTTTATGTGATTTTCAATAATGTACCATATTTTGGTATAACCAGAGTTTTCTATTTCTCTTGGAGTTTTTAGCTGATTTGGAAGTGGCTGACTACTAAGTTGTGATGTGTGCTTATTTCCTTTGGTGTTGAAATTTTAAATTTTAATGCTTTAAATTAAACGGGGTATTTTATATCTTTGTTTAATTAAAAATGTTAATGTCTGAGATTGGAAGGAAGGGCTCAATTCTTCAGTCACACATGTCTATGTCAGGAATAGACATTATATGCGTTTCAACGTTTGCATTTTCACCTTTTAATTGCCCGAAAGACAACAACTTATGAAAGTCTTCTTGTGCGCAGGTGATGGTAGCAAAAATCACTAAACCACTGTCCCAAAGCTGGAGATTGGAGGACCAGATTTTTGAAAGGATATATGTGAAATATCCCATCTTCAAGTCAATAGGCTTAATCATCTGCTATGGTTTCTAAACAGGCCAAGCTCCTCAGATGTGAAGGTTTGCCCTCTTATATAAACATAGACCAATTCGGAAGGAGGTTCAAAGGAGTATATGGTGTAATTTGTGAATTCAGCAATACAAATATTGGCAGAAGTAAATACAGGTAGTCCTTGAGTTACAATCTTAATGGAGTCTGCCCATTCCATTTGTAACCCAAGGATTCGTGGGACTGAATCTAATACCTTGGACGAGATCACTCCCTCCTCTAGCCCACACATTCACTAATCAAATGTGAGGCTCGTTAAGTGCATATGTATTTCAGGATGGGGAAGCCAATGGGGGGCCTACTGATGGAACTGCCTAACCCAAGGCTTCCCCGATCCACTGCAATATATCAGGCTTCTCAAATTGCTTTTCCCCCACAACTTGTCGCGCCAGGTCACCTTGTGAACATTTAGCAAGCAGTCTCCTCCCGTCTTGTGCACTCTTCCAACGCTCTATTTGGTCCTCCGCAGGCCTCCCCCGGCCTGTTGGAGGCCTAATGGAGCCTTCAGCCACCAACAGGCTGGGGAAGGCCTGCGGAGGCCTGGAGTCTTGGAGGGCTGGATTCGGCCCCCAGAGGCTCCATTTTGGCCTGCAACGGGCCGGGGGAGGCCTCTGGATGGCTGAACGGGGCTTTTGAGGGGCAGATCTGTCCCTCAAGAGCTCCATTTCGGCTGGCAAGGTGCCAGGCAAGCCCTCTGGACACGGATCTGCCCCTCAGAAGCTTCATTTCGGCCGGCAACATGCAGGACAAATCTTGGAAAGTCTCTGCGGTTGTTCATAAGGGCGAACAACTGCCATGGTGCTGCAAGATTCGTACTTTCAGGCCTTGTTCGGAAATGCTAGGGGGCGCTGATCGTGTAACTTCAAATCTTCACTAAGGAAGGGAATACTTGTAACCGGGGATTACCTATATGTAGAAGCTCAGAATGGTGAATTAAGCATAACTATGATCAGAGAATTAATGGGAGACCTTTATTCCTTTTCTTTTTTTTTCTTGCTCTGATACAGACCAAGTGGAGCATTTGTTTTAGATTGTAGTTTATCAGTGCTGATGGTAAAATGACAGAGTAATGGAGATTGTTAGATGAGGATGCTGAATGTGCTTGAGACTGAAATGTTCCTCTGAATGCAAGAAACAGGTTAGGGATTCTGGATAGAGGTGAAAAAGACTTGGCAGTGCCAACAACAGACTTGTCTGTACTCTTTGCTAAGGCAAAATAGGTAAAGATTGTGGCCAAGACCGTGTGTGTGTGAGATTTGCCATCACAAATTAGCATTTGCAAAATTGAGCCTTCAAGGTGATTTGCATCCTAAATTCTCTTACATGTAGCACAGCTGATACAAAGTAAATAAAATAAATTATGATAAAGTGGAATACGATTGAAAAAAGAAAAATTCTATAGGAACAAATACGTTTCAAGAACAAACAGGCAATTGCTGTAGTAATCAAAAGAAACTGCAAGGATTCTGGTAGTATCATGCAAAGTCATACACATAAGGGTTCTTGCCAAAAAATTCTATAAGCTTTTACAGATTCCAGACGGGTATGCATAGAATAAAAGATGTGATAAATGAAACTAATGTAAAAAGTCATAATTAAGAAAGTACACTTTATTATACTTTTTCAAAAAAGTATTACAAAAAAACAAATGGTTACACTTTATTTAAATTATCAAGTGCAAAATAGAAGCACCCTACAAGGTTCCATCTAAAGTTCATGGAACTATTCTAGACCTGAAATAAGCAAATGCAACTTTGCTTGGCCCAAAGAAATCATACTAACTTATACCAAGCTTAATTGCAGGGAGCTAAATGTAGACCTCCAAAAGATCAGAAATACACACAAGGTGCAAAATCAGTCAAGACACAAAAATGTATCTACAAATATATCTTCTTTACATTAAATAGTTGCATTAAGAGGCTGTCATTTTCAAATACAACAAGACAGTTCCCACGTCTCTTTATTATTTATCTTTCAACTGATTATAAATATGAATTGAAACAAAAATTGCTAGTTTTAAAAATAATTTCCCACTTATGTTTTTTGTTCTTTGCCTTTTGGAGAAAACATCACGTTATAAGGCTGCCTTCTTTTGGGACGAGGACAGGGAGCAAATTCTTCTTTTATATAACCTAAAAAAACAAAGACAACAAATGTTTATACTATGGTTTTGGTAAAAAAAAACCATGATTAAATTGTAATGACATGAATTTCTGCCAATGTCAATATATAATAATCATAAAAATATTTATTAAAAACCCAATTACATAGTATAGTTTTATATTGAAAAAGAAAAAAATAAATTAGTAAATTAAGTCAAAGTTCTCATACACATACAAAATAAAAATAATATACTATCTTTGTTAAGATTATAAAAGTTAATTAAAATTATTTCTCAGATAAAAACTTTATTAATTTATTTTAAAAGTTTGATTTAAAAGACTAGGATAAATGTGTTTCGACTTTCATTCAGAACTTATATTGAAAAACACTGTTACAACTATGAAGTGAGTAGGATGTTGTGTCAATTTATAAGCTTCTTAATAACTGTTATGAGACAATACATATTTTGAGATGTAAAGGTAACTTTCTATGTGCAAATAGAAATTTTATGGCACATTTTCTGTAGACTTTCTAAGAAATTTAATAAAGTTTGCTTTCTACAGCATGGTGTATAGAAAACTGAATTTTAAATGGGGAAATGCAATTTTTACTTTATACATGGATTTACTAAGATTCTATAGATAAATTATCAACTTTCTGATTCAGCTGTGCCTCTGTAGTAGGGATCTCATGCTGGTTTCACTAATAGGTTTAAGTTAAGGATTGCCAAAAGAATGTGAATATTCAAAAACTAAATGATAAAAAATGGTTACTATTATTACTGCAATGAAATTACTGATATCCTATTAACACACTGTAAAAGATTATAGATAAAATTCACTGCAATCAGTAGGCATATCATTTGTTGTTGTAGCTTATGGTTGACCTTTATATATCTCTAAATAGCAATTATTAGGTAGCATAATTATTTCAAATAACTATCTCATAATAACTATGAAACAAATGAAAATGCAGTGTTTCCTGTCCACCAAGTCCTATTCATAACCAAAATGGGCAAAACCAAAATACATTAACCTGCTTAGACACCTTGATTGTGCAAAATGACTCAGTCAAACTGCCTTTGGGCAAATGGAAAAATATTCTTTCCTACTCCTTCCATCAGATTTCCTACTCTCCCTGCCTCTAATTGAAATGATGTTCAGGCAGGAAATACTTCCTTCAGATTACCTACTTTCAAAAGGCAGTCAGTGAGCTGGTCATCATTGTAAAATGACCAGTGAACTAGTCATCATTGTTCCATTGTATTGGAACAGAATTATCCTTGTTTATTGGAGTTAAATTTGTGATGAAATGGCCACAGACTTCCGGTGGTTCTTCCTTGACTATCTCCTGCCTGAAAAAAGATGGGGTGTAGTCTCCAGAAGGAGATGATGATGAGTTTTCTTTTGTATGCCCTCAGTGTAAGCAAAGCTTCGTTTTATTTGCAATAGATTCCCCAGAAAGGGAAAGGGCACCATAGGACCCCCCTCAATTGGTAAATCACCTCAGAGTGCTTGAGCATAGCCCCATTGTGCCACCATGCTGTAAGTCATAGATCTTATGTAAAAGATCCACAGACAAGTCTATCATGAGTTCTGTTCTCTGGCTAGTTTTTAATGCCCTCTCCTAGGTATTTGGGCTCCGTCACAACTTCTGGGAGGTCATATGTCTCTATTACCAAAACTCAGACAATGGTGGAAGGAACAGCTATGGTCCTGCTTCTCAAGGCCCTGTTCTTTTTTGGTTTGCTTCAGTGTTTGCTCCATCCATTCTTTGTGCAGGGCTGATGGGAGCTGCTTGAAGGTAGAGTAAAATACTATGTGTGAAAGCCCTGGGCTGGGAAAATCTGATGTAATAATTATGCACAGTGACCCCCACTGTTAATTATTAACAAATCTGCTTCAGTGGTGTTAGACACCTTTAAATCATCTGGATTTTATGATGGCCTATTCTTTCACAGGTTCTTCCCAAAAAAAAAAAAAAACCCCTGAGCAACCATTAAGACATGAGCTTAGATATGCAGGTATGCATTTCCCTTGCACCTGTCTTGGAGTTCATACATCCCTCTTCTGATATACTGCTATAACAGTAATTCTTTGGTTCTCTTGCTGCATTCTTTTAATAAAACTGAGGGAGATCTGTCTGCTCATGCTAGCCTGGAGTAAATGAGTACTGCTCTTCTATCTTTCCAACCTTATGACTTCTTGGTCTTCAGAGAATGACTGCCAAAGGCCTATCTGGTGTTTAGCCTGTGTAAGAGCCAGCCCAGTGGATACCACACAAAAGGTTTTTCCTGGTTGTCACAATTACTGCTGCCCATTGTTTCATTCAGATGTGAGAGGAAGATGCCAAGAAGCTTCCTGGTCTGCCATGCATAGCTACTGGCTGTCAGTCACTGCAATTGGTGCTATCTGGGGCCTCATTTGTCATGGAGTTGAGGATTCTATGTGATCTCCTGATCTGTCATAGAGCTGTTGGCTTCTCTGTTTGCCAAAATAATCTGAGAAAAGTCTTTGTATTCATGGATTATTCACCCAAATTTTACTGCTTTCTCAGTGTCTCTTTGATTTCCAGATGGCATGTGGTTTGTATATTACTTAGCAGGGATATTATTTGGGGAACTGCATTTCACTGAATGCTACTTTGCTACCTCTGGTCGTCTTTTTGTCACCTTCTTAATAGCCCCTTAAAATGGAGTTGATGGATACGCCACTGGTCCCTCCTAAAGGTCAGAACTAAAGATTAAAATTGGGAGGTTGTCTTGGAATAGGAAGAAGTTCTGCTTTCTATCTATAGGAGTAGTTCAGTTAACCCATTTCTGTGACCAAGAAACTGAGAAGCAACTACCCTTCGTTATTTCTATTCAGATTCTTGTATTAACTTCTGGAAACAAAACTTACTCTTCCATTTTTGTATAGTATTGCTTATATAATTACCTCTTTCAACACACATTTGTGTGGAAGGGAATCCAACTTCCCAGAAATTTTCTGGTGTTTCAGGAGGAATGTAACGAGATCGATGTCTAGAACAGGTAGCTAGTTTTTTTTCTCTCTCTTCTTCTGGCAAACCTGCATAATACTAAGATACAATAATTAGAAATAAGTAACAAATGAAGGAGAATATTTTAGCAGTAAAAACATGGATACCCAACAATATTTAACACCCATCAGCATATTTCTGAGTCTCTGATTTGTATATTGTATAATATGTTTGCATATTATATTTTTAGGTACAAATGAATCCTAAACTTTTGGGTTAAGGTATTTTCTAAATTAGCAATCTCCAAGCAATGGAAACCTTCCTGTATAATACTTATATTTTTAATGGTATAATGGTATACTGTAGCATTTCTTTCTAAACTCTTTCTAAAACTTTGAAAACAAAAATCAAAAAAGAAGTGCTAATCCGGACAAAAGTCAATTAAGCATAACTTCTCCTGTCTTGTTTATTTTGATTTAGAAGTCTTCTGCCTCTCACACTATCACTTTGCTTATCATGACATGCTGACATTACAACATACATCTATGAAAAAATTAATTTTAGATTGTTTATACAGAACAAACTTTTTTTATAAATGCTTTAGATGTTTTGCCCATATTTTTTAACATATTTGGACCAGTGAAAAAAGTCCCTGTTTTCAATATAACAGTTAGGCACTAACAATCACTTGCCAAAATGTAACAAGAACCAAGTTCCTGGAGAGGAGAAATCTTGCCTGTGCAGGAACAGGAAATTAAAACTGTTCACACACAAACCTTGGCAAAAAACAACAACCCACGAAGCTACTTTTATATCCTGTTTCTTTCTTCATTCAAAAATTCAGATTCTTCATGTTTTAGAGAATAGAATTAAGCTTCATCATGGGCTATAATGTACATTCAACAAAAACCACTAGCAACAATCTTATTTGCTAAAGTAAGTTTCTTATTTTAAAGATTCCATTTCAGAAAAATATTGATGAGAATTTTTAAAGATGGCTGAAATAAACATTTAAAATTGAATTATTACTGATTTTTTAAAAGACATGGTATAGTACCATGATGGTGAACCTATCATACATGTGCCACAGGTGGCATGCAGAGCCCTCTCTGCGGGTACACAAGCCGTCGCCCCAGCTCAGCTCTGCCACGCATGCAAGCACACCTCCAGCCAGCCAGCTGATCTCTGCCATGCATGCACAGGGGGTGGGGCATACATGCATGCACAGGGGGCGGAGCACAGGGTGCATACGTGGGGGGTCACACGCATATGCACGGGGCGCACACGTGGGGGTCACGGTGGTTGTGCGTGCATATGCAGTTGTGCATGCATGTGCGGTGGGCACATGCGGGGGTCGCACGTATATGCATGCGGCGCAAATGCAGGGATTGCTTGTGCATGCAGGGGGCACAGGCAAGGGGGTCGTGCACACATGCGGGGGAATCACACACGCATTGCAAAATTTGTAAAATGAGGCAAAACTCTCTTAACAACTTTCTTGCTCATCAATGGAAATTTTGGGCTCAATTGTAGTCATAAGACCCACTGTAAGCTTACTATTTCACATTCTTTACAAGAGTGGCCAGGTAATTTTCTTCTTTCTTCTTTTTTCCGCACAACTTCAATATGAGGAAAATCCAATACAAGATTTGTTCTGCAGTGTAAGCAGAGAAAGAGAAGGATATAAACTTTATGTTGCTAAAAAATTGCACAAGCTGTTCTTTGCTGTCAAATTTTGATTTTGTCCCTAAATATAAATAAACACAATACAGAATCATGACAACAGTCTAGCAGTTATAGTATTTCTGAATGTATTTCCAGTTTTATATTTATTTGTTTGTTTTGCTACAACAAAAATAAGGAAAAGAAAAAAGGAAAAGAAATCATTACAATAACTAAAATTCTACTGATATCAAAATGACTTCTCTATATTAGCGAAAAATGAGCAGAATGTATACTTTGGGGAAGAGAAATCCCAAAATTAAAAATATCTCTTAGAGAGGTATTTTATTTGTGTGAAATTACAAAATAATCCTTCAAAATATTTTATATTTTTTATTTGATTATTTTTAGGAATATTTTCAAAGCTGATTAAATTCTTAAACTTTGATTTTATCATATTATCATCTGTGGGAAAAATCTAACTAATATTTATATTCTGAGGAAACTTGATTTCATAAATACCTTTCACCACTTTTAAAACCACATGTTTCCACAAAAGCCTTCTGCTTCATTTTATTTTGCTTGTCTCTTTCCCCTGAAAACATATAGATTAAGCCATAAACAATACTGGAAAGAATATGATATAATTATAAATGTAACTGAAGTAATATGATTACAGAAAACTAGATTTATAACCATTTGTAACAATGAATACATTTTCTCTGAGTATCAAATTTAGTTTTTTAAAATAATGTTTTTATGTGCATTCAAAATAAAGCAATTGTCTTCAGCTACAGACAGTGAATTACTAGTCTAATAACAAGTAAAGTACTTTGTATGGTGTTTTTTTCTTTTCCTTCTTCCTCAGAAGAATTCTTATGGTCACATTCTGGAAGATAGTCATCTTCTAAATAGGATTTATATTCTTCATAAGTTGTCTGATCAAATATTTCTGTTAAGGTATCCTTTTCTCTTTTTTCTCCTTCTACAAATACAAGTAACAATAAATATTAGCAGCAAACATGAGGCCCAATAAATTTAAAGGTATTAGTTTTTAGTAGAACATTAACACATTCTCATCTGATTTTTCCTCTTTAAAAAAGATGGGTGAAAGTTATATATTCCTTCTAAGAGACTCCTACCGGTAGCATTGTTTTAAAGGGATGGCTTTAACTATTGGATAGGGGGAGATGGGCAGTTTTAAAATGTGATAAATAAATAAATAAACAACATCAATATCCTTAACAGAATGAATGAATAAATAAATAAAATATTTTAATTGCATTAAATGTCACCAGACTAGATGCAAAAGAAAATGTGGGCAGATTAGTATCTCATACACATTCTCTGTTTGTCAAAGCTAATGCCTTTTTTCAAAATCCAAATTAATGTGTGTCCTGATAGTGCATGAGAGAATTTACAGGTAATCCTGTATGTTATGATAGCAATCAGGACTGCTATTGCTAAGCAATGCAATCATAAGATCCAATATCTTGTGACTACATTGCTTAATGATGACAATCCTGGCAGTCCTGGTTGCTGTTGTAATCCTAAATTGTGAGTCAGTAAGCAGGAATCAGTGGGAGTCCAGGGAAGGAGCATGGTGTAAGCTGCATACAAATTGGATGAGATGGATGCTGCGGTGCTAGGCAAGCACAGAGCGGCCAGGTAATGGAAGATGCAATGGGAGTACAGGGAGGCTGACGGCCCTTACCAGAATGACTGGTAACTTTTCCTGCTGGATTCCCCATTGACTGTGATTGTGGGAAGCTGGCAGGGAAGGGCGCAAATAATGATCATGAGGTGGTGCAACCATCATAAGTACAAGCCAGTTGCCAAGTACTTGAATTGAGATTATGTGACCGCAGGAGTGGTACAATGGCCAGAACGTTGAAGACCAGTCGTCAGGACCACTTTTTTTAGTGTCATCACAGCTTTAAACAGTCACTGAATGAGTGGTTGGTAAACAAGGAGTACCCTGTATGCAGTGGTGGGATTCAAAATCTTTTACTACCGGTTCTGTGGGCATGGATTGGTTGGTGTGGCATGGCTTGGTGGGCATGGCAGGGAAAGGATCAGTGGTGGGATTCAAGTAATTTAACAACCAGTTCTCTGCCCTAATGATTTCTTCCAACAACCAGTTTGCCAAACTGCTCAGAAAGTTAAAAACCGGTTCTTCCGAAGTGGTGTGAACTGGCTGAATCCCACCACTGCCTGTATGCCCTTATTCAAAGACATTACATTGATTGTCAACTTTCCAGCCCAATTTCTGGTTTTACTTTTTCAATAAATAGATTAGGCTCTGAACCTTTATGGTTATTAAAGACAGCAAGAGAATCCCTGCTGAAGAAGCTTTCCTTTGGTTGTATTTTGGATGCAAGGGAGTTGCCTTCAGCCTTCAAACTTTCTCCATGTCTTCAGCTCTTGAAGCCAGACACAGTCCATTTATACTTGAAAACCCTTTTGCTTCATATACTTGTGTTATATGGTTACTCATCTCTCCTAACCCAGCACTTATGCTCCTGTCTTCCAACAACTGGTTTATAGAACTCTACCTGGGTTGTTGCATGCAGTGAATTTACTTCTATTGCTTCTTTGCAGAATCTCTGGTCAGGTTCCCCCCACTCCCCCCCAATCCTTTGGCTCTGTCTCAGTTAGTTTTGCCCACTGAAGGGGGCTCCAAAAGTTGCCATTTCTTCCTAGGATTGGCACTGAGTTGCTTGCTTTGGACTTTTCTTGCTACAGTCTTACTGGCTCAACTTCTTTGTCACCACACCTATACATATCTGGGTTTCTTATCTGATTAATGGGATATTCTCCAATGAAATAGAAGATGGAGCTGATTTCAATCTCTTTCCCACACAATGTTGAAACTCTGAATCTCAAGAAGGAAGGAGAAATGTAGCTTGTTTGTGGCAGTGAGTTTATCCTTTCACAGTGGACTAATCATGCACTACCATCATTCCCTATTAACTGTGATCCTGATGCAACTGCTATTTTGATGCATCTATGGAGTAGAGTCATAAATCCACATAAATAGAGGTACATTAAGATGAGCTATCTTCTTAATGCCTCTATTTGAATAATAAAAAATATAATAAACAAAAATAAACTTACCTGGATTGCTTACTTCTTTCTGTCTTTGTTTTTTCATTCTTAATAGAATACTATCACTGATGTACGTATGGTCCATGTCCAGGGTCTCTGATCCAATTCTTGTTTGAATTCCTTCCTTTTAATTAACAAAATTAAAGATAACTATAATAGACAAAATCAAAATATCACTCCTAAAATTCAATTACAATTTTTTACAAATTTTCAGTAAATCTAAATCAACATTTCAAAAACAAATATTATACTTACCATCTTTTTGGGAACAATCCCAAATCTTTTGGCGGTACATCATACAAAGCAGCTGCATAATGTGGAAATTCTGATCAAATCTTGGAAATTCACACAGTTTTTCATATTTTAAATAAGTATAAGCATGATTTGGAGTTTCTAACAGATAACATGATTTGGAGTTTCTAACATAAACTTCATTGAGCACTTCTATAAATGAAGATAATTATATCAATTTTGTTTACAATTGATACAGGAATGGAATTATATTTTCATGGCGATTCAAAGAAACAGAAAAACAAAGGAATAATACTACACTACCAAATACTTCAGGCAATTTCATTATACAAAATAAGGTTTAAGTTAAATTTTGAACTTCTCTACTTTAGGCTTATGTCTTAAATATTTATCCATAATTATACTGTGTACACATGTACAATTCACTTCGTACCTATCTGCAATTGATTGAACAACATTCTGAAGTATCTCTTCTCATTTAAAAAGCCAAAGTACTTTTAACATGTATGTAATCCTCCAAGAGTCTGATTAGGATTGCATATATATTGGTGACCTATATAGATAAGACAGAGATGCAAAAGTTTGCTGCCAAAAACCTGCTTGGATACAGTATTACTTTAATTTTTTTTAAGTTAAGGATGACATTCTTAGTGGTATGTCAGAATGAAGATATTCTTCATACAATTCTTTAAAACAAGGAGTTCCTACATTCAGTCTTTTCATATAAATATCACAAGCAGATTATAAATGAAAATTCAAAAGGGAAGTTTCTAAAGTATCAATGTTTCTAAAGAAATATTTACACAGCTTTTTACATTTTTAATGGATTATAATATCCAAAGTGGTAAATGTGAAAGTAAAAAAGAAGAAAATACTTTTGGTGAGAAAAGAGAAGATATATTAAAGGAACCTTTTTGAATGAGAAATTAGAATAACATTTTCTTGGTAGATAATCATCAAGTAGTCCTTGGCTTATGATTACAATTGTAAGTCATGCTGGTAGTTAGGTGGGTCATCATGTGACCTAACCTCACAACCTTTTTTTGTGGTGGTCATTACACATTTGTCTAGCAAAAAACAACCTAAATGAGGTCACAGGACCATAGAATGCCACAAACATGTAACTTCATGTGTCAGTTGTGCCATTTTCTGGATTGTAAGACCCTGCACACAATCCCTCATGGTCATCTCCCAGTTGTATTACTGCAATAAGCTCTACATAGGGCTAGCCTTGAAGAGTATTTGGAAACCACAACCGATACAGAATGCAGCAGCATGGACAGTTCTGGAGGCCTCTTGGGTGGCACATGTGACACCACTGTGTGAGCTGCATTGGGTATCAGCTTGCTTCTGGATCCAATTCAAGCTGTTGGCAATCATCTTTAAAGCCCTTTATGGCACGGGTCCAGGGTACCTGAGGAATCATCTTACCCTGATGGGACTAACCTGCCCCACTTGTTCAGCAGAGTCTACTGCAGATCCCATTGGCCAAAAAAATTTCGGCTGGTGGAGTCCAGGAAAAGAGCCTTTTCTGGTGTTCTCTCATCACAGGTGAGATCTGCCCCCACACTCCTGACCCAGCTCCCCAAACACGACAAGCCCTCTGTAGTTGAAGCAATGATTCCTTTATTAGGAGTGCCGGCAGCCCCGGCAAAAAGTTTTTCTTTCACCGCAGGCTAACAAGTCTGTCTGGCAGGGAGATGAATAGTTGTCTGCCACATATTTTCATCTTCACCCCCTGCCTTTTATCCCCAGAACTAGGGTGGGGCTTCGCTAGCAGCGGTGGCTCTTCCTTCCAAGGACTGGCCCACGGATTTCCACTGCTCTCCTCTCCTTTGCCTTCTGCACATCTGCATATCAGGCACTGGACCCAGCTGTTCCTCCTCTTCCTCATCAGCCACCTCCAGATCTGGGGGCTGTTGACTCGCCATCTGAGGGCTGACGGAGGGCCCAGGCTCTGCCTCAGCCTCTCTCTCTGCCAGCTCCATTCCTTCTTTCCCCTTGGAGCTCTCAGGTTGCCTTGATGCTGACCTGACTGCCACACCTCCTCTTCATCTGATTCGGCTGTTGGAGGGACCGGCGGTTGACAGGCCACAACAACTCCTGGCCTTCCAGAAGAGTTTAAAATCTTGGCTCTGCCACTTGGCCTGAGGGTGGCTGACGGGATAGATAAGGTTCTCACCTCCAGGCTCAACTTGTTTCTTAACTTTTAATCTTTTATTCTATATTTAATTGTAAATTTTATTTTCAAGAAAAAATGATTCTGTTTTGTTTTATTTCATTCTTAATAGATCAAGAGTCTAATTTATTCAGGCGAGTTCATTGAGCAAAACTGTAAAATTCCTTACTTTTGTGTCAATCAGAGTAACATCCATTTTGTATTGAGAAAGGTCAGCTCCTGGATCTATACTCCACTGCACATTTTCCAAAGATGTTTTATCTGGAAAAGAAAACAGACGTTTTCAGTGTAATGACTGTTCTATAGTAACAAAATTCCATACTTACAGTAATCCAATATAAAATACAAATTGTAGCCTGTATAATTACAGACTTCAGGTGTCATAAACACAAAAAGCTATACAAGAGAATATGCTAGTAGTAAATTAAGAGAAGATCCTAGAAACAAAGATAGCATGGAAAGATCAGTAGCTGGAAGCATGTTTTGGTTATGATAATAACAGCAATAATACTAGAGGAGTGTATTGTATTACATTACTTTACAATACCAGAGAGAGTAATGCTAGAGAGCCAGTTTGGTGTAGTGGTTAAGGAATCAGGCTAGAAACTGGGAGATCTAGTCCTGCCTTGGACATGAAGCCAGGTGGGTGACCTTGGACAGGTGACTTTTTTTTTAGTCCTAGGAAGGAGCAATGGCAAACCATTTCTGGAAAACCTTGCCAAGAAAATTGCAGGGACCTGTCTGGGCAGTCTCCAAGAATCAGAAAAGAATTGAACAGAAGAAGAAAGAAACAAGCAAAAGAGTTAGATTCAAAACCTGTGATAGTCCTATCCTATTCATTTATAAATTTATGAGTAAAAAGATACCTTGCTCAAATTGTGTGATTTTTGTCACCCTGCAAGGATTTGGCTGAAGTACCGATGCTGGCTCACCCATTCCATGTCCCGATCTTATTCTCTTGCGTTCTTGGTCATCAGCAACCTCCTACCAAAACAATTGAGAATAAACAACATCTTAATTTTTAGTTTAGAATTACTATCTGCCTATGCATATTTCCAGTTGCATTTATCTTCTGATCATCAAACCTATATGCAGAAACAAAAGTAATCTCCTATTTACAGTACCTTGCAAAATCTCTACAGGAAGAAATTAATTTCAGTTTCTCAAAAAACTCAGGGTTCAGATAATGGTGCATTATAAAATAAATGCCTTAATCACATACTTACTTTTATACTGTCATCATTTTGCAAAGGTGGATTAGAAAAGTTAGCCATTTCCTCTTTTACTTCATGCTCTTTCACTGGGGACATTTTGGTAAGAGATTTTAGGATTGCTTCTTGTATGCAGGGATTCTCTTGTGAATCTTTGTTCATTACAGAATTACTATTGGTGATTTTAGATGAAGAATCTTTCACTAAAGGTTGAAAAACATCATGGAGAGTTGCCTGCCTCATTTTTATCTTGGAACTCTCAGCAATTATTTTTTCACAGGGAAAATCAGAGAAGCGATCGGACAGATCCAAAGGTTTATCAGTTGTGTTATCTCTGGCAATAGGAAAAACATCTGCATGGGACGGAAAAGCATTTTCCTTTTCACAGCGGATTACATGGTTGCTCTTGTCATCATTTTTTTTCCTTTTAGAACATCTGTTCCCTAACAGTTTCTGTGATGCAAGAAGGAAGCCACCTTTGATGTCACTTTTATCCAGATGTGTATTGGTCACACATGTTATGGGTTCCTCTGAATTCTGATTCAAAGCGACTTGCCTACTAATTGGGGCTTGATTGAGAACTGTTGCTATTTCAGTCCCAAGTCTCATAAAAGGAATGTCTTCAGATTTTGATCTCATTTTCTCAGATCTTGAAAGGGAAGAACTGTTGATGGAGCTGTTTTTCAGATTTGATTTTTTCTCAGCTGCTAAAACAGATGGGGAGAAAACTAAGCTACTTTTAATATTGGCAGATGCCCCGAAAACAGGAGAAGGTATCTTGGAATCCCACGTAGGTGGAGAAAGATCCTCAGATGGGTCGGAATATCTGAACAGAATTAAAATTTATAAATAAATAAGTTTAAAGGAAATTACAAAACAGGATTCTTTGTCTGCAAGTACTTTTAATGATTTTGGCATATATATTATTTATATCATGTTCCCACAAAAAATTATTTAGGCTGATTAAATTTTAAAAAGTTAAAATCTTTGCAACGTATGAGCATTTATGAGTAAGAATTAAAAGGGTTAAAATTAATAATACAACAGGTTCACAAGTTGAGCAGCAGACTCAGGTACTTGGGGTATCATGAAAAAGCTGTCAAAGATCCAACATCATAAAAACATATAAGTAGGTAGCAGGCAATCTTCTGTAGAAAAGGAATTTTTAAAACTAGGTATTATCTTTGAGAACAATATGTTCCTAGTAGTTATCCACTTATCACATGTAATAGGCTAAAGTATTTATAGGAATATATCCAAATATAATCCTAAAGTATTAATAAATATGTGGGAGAATATGATTTTTCCAAGGAAGACTCACTCTAAATTGTCAGTATTACTTTTATAACACCCTTGAGCCAATTGTCTTCTTGTATCTCCAAGTAGTTTGCTGCGAGGTTCCTATGGAACAAAAATGTATATTTCAGAAATAATTACAATATTGCACAATATAATTTTCTAATGCGCCCCAATTATATTTATTAGTGAACAAAGAATATTATTATTAATTGACAATCTTAAGACCAAACCAACAAACTGGTTGGGACAAACATCCCAGATACAAACAGTGTACCATATCAGATATACATGTATAAAATTCTTATTAAAAAAATTAATTCTCTGAGATTTGTGGAATGGAAAAGGGGACATAAAGTACATTTAGAATCTTGAATACCGAAAAGGTGAGCAAACTGTTCCTTGGCTTCCTAAGCAAATATTTTGTAGTCCTCAAGTTATGACCAAAATTTCCATTGCTAAGCAAGATGTTAAGTGAATTTTGCCCCATTTTACAATCTTTCTTGCCACAGTTGTTAAGTGAATCATTGCAGTTGTTAAGTAAGACAGTTGTTAAGTGAATCTGGCTTCCCGATTGGCTTTACTTTCTGAAGGTTGCAAAAGATTATCACATGACCCAAGACACTGCAACCATCATAAATACATGCCTGTGTCCAAATTTTGATCATGTGATCATGTGGATGCTGCAACAGTCGTATGAAAAATGGTCGTAAATCACATTCTTTTCAGTGCCATTGTAACTTTGATCAGTAACTAATCAAATGGTTGTAAATTGAAGATTATCTGTTTACTTGGTTTTCAAATACGTATTTATATCGTAATTTTTAAATGCAAATAAATATATTCATATATTACTAAGGAATTCATACATAAATGAAACGTTCATTGAATAGTACTTTTGAATATTAACCTGTCTGCCTCTGTGAATTGTCCTGCATAGAGTTAAAATATATTTCAAGAACTGGGTCAGTTTTTAATCATATATTTTGAAAATAATGTAGAAAAAAATACTTGTGACTAGAGGAAGGTAGGAAAAAATGATGAGAGATTAAACACCAAATCCTATAGAGAAATGTGAAAACTAAATATATTCACATTAACTTATAAACCATGGATTATTTTCTAGACTGGGTTTTTATGTCAAATTAAATAAAAATAAATGAGCCATATCATGACTTTGTATAATGTGGGAACAGTTAAGGGACCAATATAATTATCCAAAAATAATTATGAATGAGGTAGGAAACAACCAGCCTGCGTGAATAAACCACCAATAGTGTTTAATGCTACCTGTATGAAAATACTCAGTATGCCTTCTCAAACCTCATTCTGAGAGCACAGGACTTTTTATAATGTGTTCATGTTTATTAAAAAATGAATTATGTTCCAAAACTGTAACTAAGGAACCACTGTAAAACAATGAATAGTTATATTTATTCAGCAAAGAAATGCATATAGCAGTGCAAAAAGATTGGTATCTATTCTTCATGCTTATTTCTAGTAATTTGCTTTCCAGCAAACTGAGGGCAAACATTCCTGTAATTTTCTTTGAAAAATGTATGCAGATGCAGGAATGATGTAATCATTTCATTTGGCATAATTAAAATGGACAGGTAGACTTCAATTTTTAAAATCTACTTTCTTATTTAGCTTTTGGGGAAAAGATCAGAAGAATCCATTATAAATTACACATGCATGATTGCTTTATGTATTGTGCTTAACAGCAGGTGGTATGTTTTGTAAATCATTAGATGGAATAAAGAAAAGGAAGTAAACTCTTGTCTATGAAGATTTATGACAGATCTTAAAAATAGTACTTACGTGTTCATCACATTCAAGTGTTTCTGCAACAATTGCCTTCAAATCAAAATGCACTGAATTGGGACATTCTTCTTTCACTTCTTTGCCTGTACCGATGGAAAAGGAAAGCAGCAAAAAAACACAAGATAAATATTTTCCCATTCTTGGTAATGGTCTTTTCAATCTTTTGTATACTGAATTAAGACTTAGGTTTTGCATCTCCTATCTAAAGAAGAAGAAAAAAATTATACTGGTTAGATTGGTACTATCTTATGCTGAGTCATTTACAAGCTATTGGACACTGAAATATTATTTTTGCTAATCAGTCTTGTTCAGAAATGACCACTTTTTGGTTACTTAGGGTTTTGAATCCATGTAGGAAGCTTTGGTAAATTCTCTTTTGTTAGTCATAGTTTGTATTATGAGGTCAACATCTAGTAATAAGCATATTTTAATTTCACTAGATCTGATAAAGAGCAATTATCACATTTTTATGGACATACCAAATGTTAGATTTAACTCATTCTTTAAGCCTCTAATCTGCTTTGTTTTCATTAGACATACAAAACTAGCTGTCATACAGTAAACAGGAAGTTACTGTTTTTGTGGTCAAGATTTTTGCATTTTGATTGGTTTCATCATCTACTGTACAGTAGTATATTCTCAATATTGAAAATCAATCTGTCAATATTGAAAACCCACTGTATGACTATTTAATATCAATGCTATCAACAAACACATTTTTTTTCAAATTTTTGGTAGTCCATATGTAGGTTATATATTTATAGGTAAAAATATTTTTAAAAATAGTATGTGGAATAAACTAAGAAAATGAGAAATATGTAATAGTTCTGAAGGTTTTATTTTATGAAATGGAATTGAATATATTAATACATGCATGGAAGTACAGATGTGGAGTGGAATTGAATGTATATGTACAGACGTGTATGTTAATTAGGAATGAAAAAATGCTAAAACATATAAGGTACAGAATGCTATAATAAAGATTATTATGGATGAGTATGAAAGTACTAATTTATAGATTGATGATAATTGGTTTGAATGGTGAAAGGAATGGAATGAAAGGCGTAGGGATGACTTTTGACAAAAACTGTGCAAAATTCTGATTATATGTCATCCACTAAGAAAATTATGTTAGGAGCCATAAAGAAATAATAGGAATGGGCCAAGAGGGTACAGAAAAATGATTCAACTCTTCAGAGATCCGAAAATGAATGAGAATTGAAATTGTTGGGATATATCTGTGTAGAAAGTACTAGTTCAAATATATCATATAATCTTATTTATGAGCACATATGGCAAAAGAAGGGATTTAAATCTAAAAGCATGACTGATTTAATTGTTTTTGATGAAATGCTGAGAAAATTAGTGCAGGATATACAAAGATGATGAGAAATTCTGAATATGAGATAGATTATTTTTTAGTAGTGTCAAATGTAACCTGGGGGAAATGGGCATTGAAAGAACAAAGTAAAAAGGAACAAAGAGGTAAACAATCTTATAGTGAACTAGATTTAACTCTTATTTCCTTTCTTTTGCTTTTACCTCACAGCTTTAGTTCCTTTTTATTTCTTTTCTGGCCTCTGAATAACATTACTAACAGTACTATGAAAGGAAACAGCACCATACGTATCTATGTATTTGTGTTTGTGTGTGTTTGCCTATGTATTGAAGAAATAGTTCCTTTAATATATAGATATTAAAAAGAATAAATTAAAAGAATTGTTATTGAAATCCTTGCCAATTTATGTTTTTCAATGCTGCTTGAAAAGTGAAGAAACCGAAAAGCATAAAAAAGCTTTATAACAATGCCATCACTCTTGTTGCTAAGCAAAAAAACCAAGCTGACCTTAAGTGACTGACCAAAGAAATCAGTATTTATTAAAGCTACCTCCTGTTTTTCAGCCAAGCTGGCTCCTAAAGTGCTAAAAACAAAGAACTAAAATAAATATACAAGAAGTAAATAATAGAAAAACACAGATTAAAAGGAGGCAGGGAGAAAATATTCAGGCTTTTGATCCCTGCATGTTGCTTTGCTGATGCACTAAGTTGCTGAGGGTCTTTATTGCTTCTTGAAGCCTGGTAGGATATCTTGAAGAAAATTATTTTTAAATAATTCATGGTACATATAAAAGACTTGTCTGAGTAGCTCTAATTTGGCTTCGTCATCAAGATTACATTTACCACAACTTCTGTTACAAACTTCCAACTTAACCAAAAATGTATATCCTTATAACATATCTATATTTAAAAAAACAACAACAGAACCCACTGAATACTATTCTAATACGTTTAAAAACTTCTTAAAAGCATAAAACTTTTTCTATTACAATATTAATAGAAATAGAAATTTAAAATTTTAACTTACATTTCTTAACCAAAAATCAATTACACTAAAATAGTATTGGCTGGATTTATAAATATTAAAACATGTGCATATTAAATTTCTGTGGCAGTATTTTCTAACTTAGCATCCCCCCAGATATAATAGCATGTCATAAATTCTCGGCAACATAGTTTTTCTGGCTGCAAATTATAGTAATTATATTCCAGCAAAAGCTGAAGCATCAGTTTGGTCAGGGTTATTGTACACCTTAGTTATTTTTGCAAAGCCATATGGCTCGATGGATAATTAAATATACACAGTATATTAATGCATTTCTAGCCCATTTGCTTTGAATCATCTGCTTAATTTTAATTTGTTGATAAAAATCTTAAAAGTTATATCAGAAAATAAGGCTTCCAATATTATGCAGCTGAATGCTCAAGCTAGACAAGCTTGCAGCAGATAAAAAGCTAAGCTAAGAATAATTAAGTTACATAAAGATATAATATAATTGCTTTACTGTTCCATCTGTTTCTTCAAAAATATTTTGGAATGAACTATTTGAACATCTGCTTCTTTCCTAGCCAAATTTTTAAATAGATCTCTTTAAAACAATTATTTTCTTTGTTATTAAACAATATTGTTGTTATTTATTATTATTATTATTATTAAATATTAAGTAATGCTAAAATTGGTAATATTTACTTGAATCTTGGGACAAGTGTGGATCACATGTATCTGCCACCAATATTTCTTCTTCAGACCAAACAGTCTTTTGAGTGGAAGACAATGAACTATTTCCAAGTTCTAGAAAAAAAATACAGAATTTATATTTAAATATTTATAGAAAACTTTATCTTTTTTAAAAAATCTGATATGCTTAGATCCCAAAAGGTTTTGGTTTCTGGTTAACTGTCTTGCCTTTCTTCTTGGTATATTCTGTTTTCTTTTGATTTCTATCTATAAGCTACCTAGAGCTGCTATGAAGTTAGGCAGCCTTAATGTTGACATAATAAACAGATAAATAAAAGCTGAGTAAACCTGAATGCACAAATCTATTTTCTCTGAGAGAATTTGAGTAGTTTTTGTATGTAAATGAGTCAGCTGAGTAAGAACTAGATTTATGATTCAAATTCAATAAAGTAACATATTCAGTACTTTAAACAATTCACATTATGCTTAAATAATAGAACATAGCTACCAGCCTACCTTGACAAAATCCTCCGAAAAGATTTTTGTATTAATTACTGAAAATTCTATGCAACAATCTGAACACCTGTGGATTTCCATTAAAGTGGTCCTCTTTGTCTTGATTGGGTTTTAGATGTCAGAATTAAGCAGATGGCTGTATATTTTAATTAGTTTCCATTGTCAGGTTTCGACATAATCTCAAATAAATTTCATTCTCAAACACAAAGTCTTTGATGAATCTCTCATTTATTGAAGAATTTACGATCCGACCTGAACTCATATGCAGCCAGAACTGATTCTCTGAAACCAACCCCTCCCTTTCCGCTTCTCAAAATCTCAATGCCCATTGGCCATCTTCCAAGTCAGTCTCTTCTGCCAACTACTTCAGATCACAGGAATGTCCCCCTCCCTCCATCACCTGGGTTACACTATCTACTAAGGGGGAGAAGAACACTAGATCAAATGCCAAGCTACTAAAACTTCAAACTGCTTCTGCTAGCTATTTTTTTTTCTTTTCTCTTGGATTTTCATGGCAGCGATGAAAATAGAACAAATTAGATCGCTGACATCCATATTTTGATTAGCCATTAAACTGTAGTGTAAAAAAAAAGTCACTTTCTGTCCAAAATACTAGGGAAAAAATGCATTTATTTAGAAGTACCTGAAGTATTGAAGCCTAAAAATTGGAGAAAATTTAAGGATTGAGGACCTGGGTATTGAACACAAGATACTGACCAAAGAACAGCTTGTTTGCTAGGCTAAATTAGGCAGTTATGTACAGTGATATATAATGAAATTTAAAATATAATATATAATAAACTAGATAAAATATTCTGCTTCTGTCAATGGCTAACCAGATCCTTTCAAGAACAGACCCTTAAACCATAGGAAAGGTTTGCTTTTTTATAGGTTTTACCATTATTGAATGTTTTTTTAAAAAAAACAACCTGAAGTTAAACTATTTCAAATCCACTATATATTTAAATAACAAAATTATAAATAAACACATTTGAAATTAAAATATCCAAAAGAATTCCATGCAGTTTAAAACACAAAGAGGTGACTACTGTACATAAGAGCTCTAATACTGAATGTATGTGTCCAAGTTATGATATTCAAATAAATACATAACTATATTTAAGTATTTAAGAAAAAGTAACAGTGTTTAAAAATAAAAGCATTCCAAAAATTTCACCTTGCATTACAACTATATATTGTACATAGCAAGAGGATTGCTTTTATTACTTTCAATTTGTATTTTTATCTCTAGCTATATGAATAATAGCTCATCTTAAAAGCTTTCACATTATTTATTTATCAAATTTACACACTGCCCATCTTACTATCCATGTCTCTGGGTGGTTTACAGATACAAATGATAAACCCAAATATAATTAAAAACATAATAAAACAGAGTGAAAAATAAAATAAGACTGGAGTTTAAAACATAAGTTAAAAAGTGAGTAAGATAAAAAAGTGAAGGGAATACCAGCTAACTCCAAGGTTATGTGCCACACCTTGAACCCAACGCCAGATGGCAGACAGGTCTTCACACTCTTCTGGAAGGCATAAAAAGGTGGAGGCCAACCTCTCCTCTGGGGGCATGATATTCCATACGGCAAGGGCAGAGAAGACTCTTTTTCTTGAATCTACCAATCAAAATTCTCTAACCGACAGGGTCCGTAACATACCTTTCCTGCCTGCCTGGGTGGGATGGTCAATGCAATTGGAACAAGATGGTTCCTTGGGTAACCTTGTCCCATGACATAAAGGGCTTTAAAAGTGATAACCAACATCTTGAATTGAATCCAGAACACTAGTACCCAATGTAGCTCACACAGCAGAACTGTTACATATGCAGTCCTTGGAGCTGCACCTTCTGGATACTCTTCAAGAGTAGCCCCATTTGATGCACATTGCAGTAGTCCATATGGGAGTTGACCAAGACATGAGTGACTGAGAAGGGCTCCCTGATCCAGGAAGGGCTGTAACTGGCACACAACATGAAATTGAGAAAAGGCCCTCCTAGCCACCACTGCTACCCTGAGTAAATCAAGTAAATATTTAAAATATGCTTTTTCATTAAATAACAGCTATACTTCAGATTAAATTCACAGTTTTAAATAACTCTCTCTCTGCCCATCTCTGTCTCTGTGTATGTATGACTAAAAAGATTTAAACAATAGTTTATCATCTATATTTTCTTTTATTCTAATTTAAACTTTGATATCATAAAATTAAAATCCTTCTGTTGTCCACAAGGTGGTGATGTAATGCTTAAAGAAGAAAAGCAGCTAAATTAAGAACTTGTTTTTTATGCAGCAGAATGTTTTTGAAGGTATAATTATATTATTTAAATGATAATAATGCTTAAATTACCAAATATATCATTTGAATATTGCTTCTCTGAACTACTTATATTCAAATGTCTACATTCTGAAGATTTTAGTTTGCTAGTATTGAAAATGAGATTTAAAAATTGACCTGGTTAACAAGGTAAAAAAGGAGCACAATTTTTTTTGTTCTGTTATCTCTGAAATGAAATCTATTCCCAACTACTTCAGGGGAAGAATTATTAAAAATTATACCATAGATTCTTCCTTTCTTTTCCAAATCTGTGCACTTTTGTTCTGTGTACCGGACATGCCTTTTTTCTCGTTTTCTCCGCATTCGATTAACCATTGAAAATGACAGTGACTGAACTGGTGAATCTGGAATAACATCTTCCATATATTGCTCTTGCTCCCTAAGAAAACCATAGAAGAACAATATGAATAAAAGCTAAATATATCAACCTCCCCCATTCTCTATTTTCCTGGAGACTGAATCAATGAAAGTCTGTTATCAAATAATCACTGAATGGTTATTTTGGTATCCATTTTTTTTTTGCTCTTACCTGCACTGGGGGAAGGAGAGTAGTAAAACAGGACTGAAATTAAGGAAGAAGAGAGCTCCTATGCCTGGAGAAATTACTGAGAAAGAGGGATGAAAAAGCACTATGAATTAAAAAACATAATCAGAAAGATTTAAAGTCTACTAGCTGGGAATGAACAGGAAAGGACCTTCAGAAAACAACAGCAATAAAGGTGGAAAAGAAAAATGTTTCATCCTTTGCAGCCTTCAAAACAACAATCTGGAAGAAGCATATAGCAACTGATACAACTAGGAAGAAAATACTGGTTAAAAAAAAAGAATGGCAGAAGTATGCATATAAATGATAATTTTAAAGACCGTAAATCATGCAAGTGTTAAAAACTAGAAATGACAAGAATTCATTTCCCAACTTCATTTAGGATTGAAGATAACCTTAGCTAAAAACAATTTGGTTTTGCTATGACCAGCTCCATTACATCCCCAATCCATCCAAATAACCTAGTTTTAAGCGATTGAACTAAATGTAAGGAAATTTTCTCAGCAAGGAGCCAACCTTTATTTTTATTTATTTATTGCAGAACTCCTATTTTTAAACTGGAAACAATGGGATTTTTGAACATTTTGAACATGAAATTCAGAGATAGGTTTTTTTTTAAAAAAAAGAATGAAATACTTAGTATTTTATAAAAATGAAACTTTTTTGTTTAGAAAAATGAGTGTCATGTTGCACTGAGTGGGAGTACTTGCTTCTATTAGTAAAGTTATTGCATTTTGATTATGTCATTAAAATGTCTTTTTTCCAACACACACTCACTCACTCACTCACACACACACATACACACACACACCCCACAGAGTTTATAATTGCCTATACCTTAGCTTGACTAGTAATAACTTACATCCATGCATTTTTCTTGGTATTATATACAAGTTCTCTTTCATTTCTTCTGAGACAAATTTGTCTTTTATAGTTATAAATAAACTTACTCAATTTTTTGCTGCATTTTCTGAAGCTTTTCTGAAATCTTTTTATTTTCATCCTGTAAGTTGTTTCTTTCATTTACTGAAATAAAATGAAAGCATTATAATTTTCTGTTGTGTTTTATCTTCCTCTATCCTTTTCACAAATCTATATATAATCACTAAGATAACGCTAAATTGATTTACATATTAATGTAAATGGAATATTTCATACTAGAATTTGTAAATAAAAAATTAGCAATAATTTTTTTCTTATTTTACCTTTTCATCACATCAGAATATTCCTTAAGTGTTAAGAATTAGAACTGTTGAGCATTCACATGACACAGGTTCAGAATTCAAAACAAAATTATATCTTAATAAAAATTTGATATGTGAACAAATCTATCCACTGGATCAAGTCTAAATAAACTGTTCTTGGTAATTCAGTTCAACATCAACTAAAACCTTTTTATATTTGTCTCAAACAAATAAAAACTTTCTATGTTATTTTTCTTACTATATGAATAACTGTAAATTTATTAAAGTATATTTATGAATCCTCAAAAATTATGGCATTAATAGTGCAATCCCTCACATATCTCTTTTGAAGTATATCAGGTTAATTGTGAAGTCCTCGGTGCTCTCTGAGCTTGGTTCTTTTCTTGAAGATGTTTCATTACTCAACAGTAACATCATTAATGCTAGTTACCCTAGTTGGCTACTGAAATGTCTGCAAAAAAACCCACGAAGCTCAGAGCACAAAGACCCCATAGGTCAACCCTGAGCTATAAATATTCTCTTCTACTGGTATACGAAGTTAAATTAAATTGAGCTTACTACTGGGTAAATGGTTTTATGCAGAAATCCTACTATGGGATTATCTCTGATTGAAGGATAATAGCAACACAAATCCCCAAATGAAAAAACCACAGCATTAAAAAAACAAAAGGATGCTAAAACTCACTCAGTTCAGTGATTAACTTAAGGTTCTGTTGCCGGATATTTTCAAATTCCTGTTGTTTCTTCTTCATATGCTCTTCAGTTACTGCACACCGATCGCATAATCCTGCCCTTAACCTATGTAATTAGAAGGTGTATTTTCTCCATCTGTTTTTGGTTCAATATAAATTTTGAAAGTACTAGATAAGTCAGACACTCTAAGGACGAGCTTATGATAAGTTATAAAGATTTAACTAATAGGATATAAAAACATTAAGGCTGGAATCATAAGCATACTTACAAGATATTAAGACTTATTGAACATTGCAGGTTTTGCTGGTAAGTAATCATTCAATAATTGCTTTGTAGTAACTGAAATACTTATAAATATTGAAGCATGTTTCTGGGCTAATTCCAATTTTTTGATCACTGAGTGAAGAAAATACTATTTGGTGAGAGAAAAAATATTTCTTCTCACATCTGTTCTTATTTTACAGCTCTTGAATATTCTCCAGAGAATTCATAGCTGGATATTATAATTCCTCACAACTCAGCCATTATCTGATCCAGTATGGCATATTCAGACATAAACCTTCAATATAAATGTTATCTTCAGCAGTTCTAATGTTATTCTGCAGCAAGACAAATACCTTATAGAAAGCAAAGCAAAAACATTAAATTATATTTTTATGGTCTGAAGACTTTAAAAATTTTAATCAAAAATTATAGGTCTATGACTCTAGAAATCTGAACAGTCGAATGACCCATATGATGTTGGGTTCATTTTGAACCGGGCCACGCAAAAGAGCGAAGTTTCATCTGCACATGCACAGGATCTAGGTAGGATGCAAAAACATGCCCCCCCACCCCCGATCCATTGAATTTTTTTTTCCTGCAGAACTGGTCCCTGGTGCCCAAAAGGTTGGGAGTTGTTGTAGTAAAATAACCTATTTTTAGTCTCGTCCAATCAGAGTACAACAAAGATTGTTGATAAGCAGTATTTTAAAGGAACTACTAGCAATTTTACAACAATGGAAATTTCTGATCCAGTAATATAGCAAGAAGCCATTTTTCTAACAGTAAAATTTAAAAAGGAAACCATTTTCCGGTGCACAAAGTTGCTCTGCTTTTTTTATACAAGTAGAAAGTGCATCCACATGCTGGCCTATTATTTTGGAGCCAAGCATAAGAACAAGCAAATCACTCTTTGTCTTTTTCTCTATTATGATAACAGGCAAGTCAGTCCTTACCCATCAGAATGGCTCAATCAGGGATTTAATATTTATTTAAATAAATATTTATTTAATACTAATACAAATGGAGTGTTCAGGAAACCCATGAATGGTCATGTTGCTGAATCGCAGAAGCAATTCAGTTGTGCCTTCTACTAACATTGACTTAATGCTTAGACATTAGGAGCTTTTCATTATTTAACTTCTTTCTCTGGGTTTATGCAGAGCAAGGGCAAAGTAAAACAGGATTCCAAATTGTGCTTTAAAATTTCTGTGTTAACCACAACCTTGAACCTACAGCAGATTCAAATGATACACTAAGTTTAACTTTACTATGTGTCATGCACATGCTGCCACAAGTCAGGAAGCTTCTGACTACAGTTTCAAAACATGGGTTAGTATTCTAACGGTCAGAAGATTGTTACTACAGATTTCTGGTTTGTTTCCTTGTTCCCTGAAGAAAAGGGCAAAGTAAATTCAGTCATCTTGTACTAAACAAAAAAGTTGCCAAATTCTGTAAGCAAAAAGGAATAATTCTTACTTACCGATCTTCCAAAACTGTAATAGTATCATGCAATGATTTTTGTTGTTCTCTAAGCTGCTGGTTTTTTGTATAGAACTCATCAAGCCTTGCTGCATCCCTATATATAAAGGAAAATTAATTTTTAAACAGAGATTGTATGGGGTTAGATGTATTTTCATTAAGAAGAAATCCTGTTACTTCAAAGTTAACCAATAGCTATGAGTACTAACATTTGGACTGAATACAAATTCTGTATCTTACAAAATTGATGGCTTTAAATGGTAATAAATAACAAGTTTCATCCATAACACATTACAACTAAATGCCGTAAATGTAGCTGCACTGGATTTCTACTATAAACAACATGAAAAAAAAAAGTAAATTCTTATATAATACTGTAGGGAAGAATAAAATGACAGCAAAAATACTTTTTTCTCTATTATGTGTGTTTATCAAGGGAAGCATGCACAGGTTTTCTAGCCTTAATGAATCACTGTTCTATGCATATAAGCTGGATAGAGAAAATAAGATGACTTATATAGAATAGGAGAAACAGAGAAACAACACAGTCTGGGACAAACCAAGGTTGTTGTTGTTCAGACACTAAGTCATATCCAATTTTCCGTGACACCAGGCTTCCCTGTCCTCCAGTGTCTCTCTGAGCTTGCCCAAATTCATGCTCACATGTTGATGACACTATCTGATCATCTCATCCTCTGCTGTCCCCTACTCCTTTTGCCTGCAATCTTTCCCAACATCAGGACCTTTTCCAATGAGTCCTCTTCCCATTTTGTGGCCAAAGTATTTGAACTTCAGCTTCAGTATCTGTCCTTCCAAGAAACAGTCAGGGTTGATTTCCTTTAGGATTGACTGATTTGATCTCCTTGCAGTCCAAGGGACTCTCAAGAGTCTTCCTCCACACCACAAGTTGAATGTAAAATACAGTGGTAGAAGTATATATTTAAGCATTAAAATGTATTGGTCAGTTATGGAAACAGAGCAGGTTTGTTTCTAACAAGAAAACAACTGAATATGATGCTGCATATCTTGTGGCAGCTCTCTTTTTAACTAATTAAAAGCCTAAAACAATATATAATATAAATTAACATATGCAAAAAAGAATTTTACTAGCAAAAATGGTAACAAAAAAGAAAGAAAATATTTAAGTGACATTAAAAGCTAATAGTAACAGCCAATGCAGTAAGGTCATACTCCTGCCTTAAAGACAATACACATTAGTATGAAAGACCGTTCTTTATATCAATAAAACTGCTGCATCTTTTTTGCAGGATTATATATAAGATTTGTAAACTGCTCCCAGCTATCTTGGTATGTGCAATCACAGCATCCTAGGTACATTTACTTGAAATATTCTCATTGTTTTAAAAATGAGTTGTTCCCAGCATAAAAATTTCACCCCCAATACTTTCAACATTCAGGTAGTCCTCGTCTTACACCCACAATTAAGCCCAAAATTTATGCTGTTAAATAAGACATTTCTTAAGTAAGTTTTGCCCCATTTTACAATCTTTCTTGCCTCAGTTGTTAAGTGAATTACAGCAGTTGATAAATTAGTAACCCAGTTGTTAAGTGAATCTGGCTTGCCCCTTGACTTTGCTTGTCAGAAGCTCGCAAAAGGTGATCACATGACCTTGGGACATAGCAATAGTCATAAATATGAACCAGTTGCCAAGCATCTGAATTTTGATCACAGGACCATGGAGATGCTGCAATGGTCATAAATGTGAAAAACAATCATAAGTCACTTTTTTCAGTGTTGTAACTTTGAACAGTCACTAAACAAACTGCTATATGTCAAGGACTACCTGCACATTAAATAGGGTTTAATTTCCAACTTAATTTGGTATAGTAATTAAGATACTCGCCCAGAAACCAGGAGACTGTGAGTTCTAGGTCTCCCTTATACATGAAAGTTGGATGGATGATTTTGGGCCTGGCAGTCTTTCAGCTCAGCCACTTTAAGGGCTATTGTTGTAGGGGAAAATAGGAATATTAAGCATGTTTGCCACTTTGAGTTATACATCAAAAAGGCAAGATAAAAGTATAACAATAACAACAACAACTTTCAGGAATTAAGGAGGTAATCGTTATAAAGGTGTATCTTGTAAAATTTCCATATCTCAATCTGATATATTGGCTATGAATAAAGTGGTCATCTCAACTATTACCATCTAATCAAGAACAATTTTTTGCTCAAGATACTTACAGACACCTTTCTGCTTTCAGTTTAGAGATCTTTGACAATAATCCTAAAAAAAGAAGACAGGATAAAATTAATTCTTAGTTAAAAATTTTTCTAATCTGATAAAGATCTTTCATTCAGTGGTATAGAAACTGGGATTGCCAACAAAGTTGCCCATGTACTCTCTGAAAGTATAAGAAAATGCTATTTAAATATTTAGTTATGGTTTGATTTTCATGTCAGTTATTCAGTTATCAGAGCAGATAATAGCAAAATAAAATGATATATCATGATATGATAAATGTCAATAGCTGATATTTAGTCCAAGAATAAATTGTTAGCCTTTGAAGCTCTTACAGCATGGAAGGCATATACTCTGTACTCCTATAGGATGAAATCAACCACAGTATATAGGACTTCAGAGACAATGCTACAAAATAGAGTCAGTTGGCTCTCACAGCATACGTATATCAAAGACTGTCTTTTCCATACAGAAGGCACAGTTAAAAATCATACCTAGTTGTAACTTCTACCTTAGTTGTCTTTTCTACTAAAACAAGGGTAATGGCAACCTGTATGCTTAATGAACTAACAGCTGATGCTAAAGAATTTAAAACATTATTTGTTTCTTGACTGAAAAGTAGCAAAGAGGAAAGTATGCTGGTAAAGTTAAGAAGAGCTTAGCCCTATAGAGAAAAGCAACTGCCAATTTAAATAATGACAACAAAGATCAGAATAGTTAAAAAATATTGGTCTTTCTACTGATAATCTATAACTGTGCAATCTGGAAGGAATTTCTCTTTGTACTATATTATGGATTTGGAAATGGTTACAAAAAATGTCTTGGACCGCCAGACCAAATCCTGGAACAATAATGGCTGACTGTTCTTTAGAAGTGTTGATAAGCAAGCAGAAACTGATCTCCACTTGGCATAGGAAAAAGAAAAAGATAGACTATAAAGAATTATTATGCTTGCTAAAGTCATAGAAAGTAAAAGAGGAGTGCAACATAGAAGGTAGATGGACAAGTTTGAATAAATTCTTGGAATGATTTTAAAATAGCTACAGGCTATTATCAGAGTCGGATCACGATAGCAAGAATTTGTCCACATAATCTCCATAAGTCAAAACTGACTAAATGGAATGTCAATGCTAGAGACTTTTTGCGTTTAAAAAAGATAAGGAATATAAATATATTTATACATTTCAGAAAGGAGGGGAAAATGATGCATGCACATATATTATTAAGTAAAAATGTATAAGATTTTAGGTCTACTAACTAAACAGTCCAATTTAACTGAAAACTGATTTTCCTCACACTTAGCCCATTAACTTCAGCAATAATTTATAATAATCTGAAATTATTACAACCAATTATTGTATATCTATATAAGAAAAAAAAGAAGTAAAGCAAGATTAGAGCCACCATCTTCTATTTCCTCTTAGTTGGACCAAGACATTATTCTTTGTGAAAATGGTATTGGCATGGATTCTTTATAGCCAAAGATATTTCAGTTCTCAACAGTAGCAAGAAATCATAACGAAATAGAATTTTATCCCTGATTATATGAAGTTACTTGATTCAATAGCTTTGTAATGTAAGCTATTGCTGAATGCAATAAATAAGTAATTACAATTATGTAAATATTTCAAAATTCATTTTTCTAATGAAAAAAACAAGTCATGTTATAGATGATCATAGTCATACTGTAAACTGGAAAGTGACTGAAAACTACTTCAGAAGAAAATGTGAATATAAAAAAAAATCAAATCAGCCAATCAACCAGATAACAATTAGGTATCTTTAGTATTAAAAATACTAAAAATTATTCCATTTTATTCCTTATCAACACCCATCAGGTGTAATACAATGAAGCTTCTGTAAAAACAAGTCATTGTTTCAGAAAGTATTTAGAAATGAGATATTAGCAACCTGAAGTGTCACTAACCTGAAGTGTCACTAAATAAACAGTGCTTATATGCTGTAATTAAAGTGATCCAATGTCATCTTAACCAGAAATCTTTTTGCAGGAATTTTCAAAGATTAAATTGGAATTCTGGCATTTACTTTATAATCTACAAACTGAAAACAACTTAAAATGACAAAAAGTGATTTTCATAGAATTAGAATCATTATCTTGACAGACTTGAACATTGGGCGCTATCTAACACAATGAAATTCAATGGTGCAAAAAGTAAGGTTCTACAAGAAAAACAAATGCATAGGTATAGTATAGGTGGTACCTGGTTCAATAGTAGTAACTGTGAGAGGGATCTTGGGAGCTCTAGTGAACACTTAAATATGAGCCAGCAGTGTGCTGCAGCTGCCCAAAAACCCAACATGCTTCTAAGCTGCATTAACAGAGGGATAGAATCAAGATCACGTGAAGTTTAATGCCACTTTATAATGCCTTGATAAGACCACACTTGGAATACTGCATCCAGTTTTGGTCACCATAATATAAAAAAGATGTTGAGACTCTAGAAAGAGTGCAGAGAAGAGCAACAAAGATGATTAGGGGACTGGAGGCTAAAACATCTGAAGAACGGTTGCAGGAACTGGTATGTCTAGTTTAATGAAAAGAAGGACTAGGGGAGACATGATAGCAGTGTTCCAATATCTCAGGGGTTGCCACAAAGAAAAGGGAGTCAAGCTATTGTCCAAAGCACCCGAGGGCAAGAGAAGAACTAATAGATGGAAATTAATCAAGGAGAGAAACAACCTAGAACTAAGAAGAAATTTCCTGACAGAACAATTAATCAGTGGAACAACTTGCCTCCAGAAGTTGTGAATGCTCCAACACTGGATATTTTAAGAAGAGATTGGACAAACATTTGCCTGAAATAGTATAGGATTTCCTGCCTTAGCAGGGGGTTGGACTAGAAGACCTCTAAGGTCCCTTCAAACTTTGTTATTCTATATTCTATCATTTCCTTTCATTAATACAGTTATAATTAATCACTGTTGTGATATTTATATCCAAGCAAGAGTAGTCCCAGTGGGCTGAAAATGAAATGACTTTATATTGCTGCCTTGCACCGTCTAAGAAAATGCACAACAACATAGCTATAGCACATGTTCCGTATTTTTTACAAGAGTTAAAATTCCCATTAACATGTTTAGAACAAGTTTATAATAATTAGTAAATTTCTGCAAGCCCATTACATAAACATTATTAAAATAAACTGAATTATAGCCTGAAGTAGGTTGTAATGTGGATTCAGATTATTTGGATTCAACATTATTTATAGAGCAAGATTTCAGTAACTGACTACAGATAGCCCTCATTTACCAACTGCAATTATGTTCAGCTACTCTGCTACTAATCAACCTGTTGTAAATCAGATCTTACCATGCTGCGGTTAGAAAGAGAATCACTTGCAGTTGTTAAACATCAGATCACATGACTGAAACTTGCAAATTCCTATTGGCTTTCCCTTTGACTTTGATTGTTGGAAGCCAGCTATGAAGGTCACAAATGGCAATCATGTGACCATGCAACACTACAACCATCATACATGCACACTAGTTGCCAAGTGTCCAAATCAGAACTATGTTGCCCCTGGGACACTGCAACAGCTGCAGGTTTGAGGATCAATTGTGTATCTCCTTTTTCAGTGTCATAACTTTGAATAGTCAATGAACGAATGGTCAGTATGCAAGGACTATTTGCATTTAGTTTAATCAGCTACACTCATTTCAAGAGATTTATGTGATTGTAAATAATGTGCAAAGATTTGCTAAGATGGACGGGGAAAAAGGAGTACTGTAGTTGCTCATCCTTTCCTATCAGTTCTTCTATATAAGCCTTTTCTCTAAGTTTTTCCCATCTAGGTGCTTAATTCTGATCTCCAAAAATGAGATGAAGAAAAGTCAGACATGCCAGCAGTTGCAGAAAGAGCTTTCTTGTCCATCAAACATGCCCTTATAATCCTTTCACTATATTAGCACTTATTTGCTTTCTGAATGACTCTGTTTTGATCAGACTCGCTTGTTTCAAATCAAAACTGAGAGAAAAGATATAATTTTTCAAAGAAATACCGGTATGTATTTTAAGCCAAAGCAGCTAATATTAAGCCTAGTGAAATGTCTACTTGATCACATTTATCTCAGCAATGTTTATTAAAAATCAAACATTAAAAGACATAAAATATGGTATTTTGAAGCTTCTATACAACAAACATAACTAAAAAACAAAACTCACTGATTATAGGCTTCTATTTTATAAAGCATATTTTGCTGACATCTAAAATTAAAAATCATGAGTCAGTTTTAATTCTTATTTATAGACTTCAGAAACATAGTCCAGACAAGTCTGATTTTGCCCTATATATCACCATATGGTTCTACTGTACAATCACCATCTTTTGAAAAAACAATCCTTTGGGCATGTTTTTTTTTTATAAAATCATGCAGTTTCTAAATTTGCCATGCATTACATAGAACACAGTAAAAAAGTTTCAGAACATGAAAAAAATCCACTTTATCTGTTTGCACTAACATACCTACAGCCTTCATTAGACTTCCAAAGTGAAACCTTTTTCTTAGTATACATAATATGTTTTTGGTTATAGCTCCTAACTATTTTGAAAGTTTACCCCCATTTTTTCCCTAATGTTTAAAATTTAATACTTAGTTTTCTATTATGTGGCTCCATGACATGGAGATATTACTTAGGTAGCCAAATCTTATATCGTGATACCTCAACATGTACTCTGCTGACAGCATCCCACGAATTATAAAACTCAGCTGTCGAATAAACTAAGCCTTAAAAATGTATTTACTTAATAGTCTATAGAAGGTAATCAATATTCCAATAGGTTTTATAAGGTTCTTTTAAACTTGTTATTAAAAGTTTTGAAAAATAAGAGAATGATTTTATTTCACACCAGCAATTTTGTAATCATTGCTCCAAATGTCAACCAGATATTTCAGCAGACACCTATAACCAATTAAATGTTAATTGTTGTTATGTCATGTATCCTAAGATTGCTTTAATTATTTCATGAGACAGATTTTTAGATATTATTCTGTCTCCTTGATCCTAATCTTCTTAGCTATTGATATTAGTTTCACTAGTGGATTGCTGTAACAAGTTCTTAATATCTCATGGTACTTTTCTATGGTAATAAGGTAGATAAAATAGGATAAGTTTTCTCTTTGATTCTTGGAATCTGATAGTATCTTTTGTTGATTTACTTAGATGGAACTTGGGGAGTTCTCTAAGCATATAGGAATATACTACTTAAAATTTCTATCACTATTACACATCTCTGGCTTTGTAAGACTGACTACTGAACATAATGGGATTTGCTTCCGATTTAAAAGATATTACAGGATTATACTGTGGATCTTGGATCCATCAAATTCTCCATCACTGGAATCTTCATATCCATCATTATTACTTTCTAAATACAATAAAAAAGAAAAGTTATATAGAATTCAACTATATTTATCTTGTGTACCGCTTGCTTAATCTACCGTATGTAAAAAAGGGACAAAAAAACAGATCCAGGAAACTACAGACCTATCAGCCTGACCTCAATACCAGGGAAGATTCTGGAAAAGATAATCAAGCAATGAATCACCGAACACCTAGAAGCAAACAAAGTAATAACCAAAACCATGGTTTTTACAAACCATGATTTGTTTGTCAAAAACAGATCATGCCAGATTAATCTTATTGCATTCTTTGACAAAGTGACAAAATTAGTGGACCAGAGGAATACTGTCAATATAATTTACTTGGACTTCAGTAAAGCATTTGATAAAGTAGATCATAACCTACTACTAGATAAAGTAGAAAAATGTGAGTTAGACAGCATCACCATCAGATGGATTCGTAACTGGCTGACCGACCGCACTCAATGTGTAGTCCTCAACGGAACTGCATCTACATGGAGGGAAGAATGCAGTGGAGTACCCCAAGGCTCTGTTTTAGGCCCAGTATTCTTCAACATCTTCATCAATGACTTGGACGAGGGGATAGATGGGAAACTTATCAAATTTGCAGATGACACCAAGCTGCAGGAATAGTCAACACTCCAGAAGATAGGCTCAAGATACAGAAGGATCTTGACAGACTTGAACATTGGGCGCTATCTAACAAAATGAAATTCAATGGTGAAAAAAGTAAGGTTCTACATTTAGGGAAGAAAAACAAAATGCACAGGTACCGTATATGTGGTACCTTGCTCAATAGTAGTAACTGTGAGAGGGATCTTGGAATCCTAGTGGACAACCATTTAGATATGAGCCAGCAGTGTGCAGCAGCTAGCAAAAAAGCCAACACAGTTCTGGGCTGCATAAACAAAGGGGTAGAATCAAGATCACGTGAAGTGTTAATGCCTTTATAATGCCTTGGTAAGGCCATACTTGGAATATTGCATTCAGTTTTGGTCGCCTCGATGTAAAAAAGATGTGGAGACTCTAGAAAGAGTGCAGAGAAGAGCAACAAAGATGATTAGGGAACTGGAGGCTAAAACATATGAAGAACGGTTGCTGGAATTGGGTATGTCTAGTTTAATGAAAAGAAGGACTAGGGGAGACAAGATAGCAGTGTTCCAACATCTCAGGGGTTGCCACAAAGAAAAGGGAGTCAAACTATTCTCCAAAGCACCTGAGGATAGAACAAGAAGCAATGGCTGGAAACTAATCAAGGAGAGAAGCAATTTAGAACTAAGGAGAATTTCCTGACAGTTAGAACAATTAATAAGTGGAACAACTTGCCTGCAGAAGTTGTGAATGCTCCAACACTGGAAATTTTTAAGAAGATGTTGGATAAACATTTGTCTGAAATGGTATAGGGTTTCCTGCCTGGGCAGGGGGTTGGACTAGAAGTCCTCCAAGGTTCCTTCTAATTCTGTTATTCTATTCTATTCTATTCTATTCTATTCTATTCTATTCTATTCTATTCTATTCTATTCTATTCTACTCTACTCTACTCTACTCTACTCTACTCTACTCTACTCTATACTTGATCTTGACTGCCACTGTGATATGATCTCACCAAATATTATAGAATATACAGGGCAAAAAAGTCAATGAAAAACTAAGTATAATATTAAAATGTGAATCCCAATCACATGAACTCAGTAAGGATTCTTAAAATCAACAACCAAGTTTGTTTAGGAATTACATTATTTTACAGCTGTTGCTAATTTAGAAATAACCCATGTCAATATTAATTTGCCAATGATTAAATACACAGAGCAACCATACCTTTGACATCTTTATCATGACATTCTTTCAGTTTGGACCACAGTTCCTTGAAACAGTCAGCTGCAGGTTCTGTAGAGTTGGGACTTCCACAATTCCCTCCAGAAGCACTCATTTTATCTGTTTATAGTTTTTCAACTTTTTCTGAATTCTTGATGTTTGGCTATCTTCAGGTTCACATTACAGTTAGGGAGTGTTTTTATTCAGACAATTGAATTCCTACAATGACAGATACAATGTTTACAATATAGGTTATTAAATGATAGTTATTGTGATCAATCTATATCATTATTTTTAGATCTTGATTAATAATTGCATTTTTTAAAAAAATAACACAGAAACCATTAGAAAACTGTCTTTTCATTGTCCTCAAAAGACAAGTTTTTCCTGAGGAAATAAACAAAAGCCACAATTGGCTGTTGCAAGAAGAAAAATAAGAGAATTGAGGTTTTATAAATTATTATGCTGTAATAATCAAATACTTTGGCTACCTAATGAGAAGGAAGGAGTCACTGGAGAGTCAATTGAGGGCAAAAGAAGGGGACAACAGAGAATGAGGTGGCTGGATGGAGTCACTGAAGCAGTCAGTTAAATGGACTCCAGGGGAATGTAGAGAACAGGAAGGCCTGGAGGAACTTTGTCCATGGGGTTGCGATGGGTCAGACACAACTTCACGACTAACAACAACAACAACATGCTGTAATAAAATTAATTATATTATTCTGCTAGCTATAGATTACATCTTGCCAAGTGCTGAAAATAATAATGAACTCACAAAGAAATTAAACGCAGAAAAGTATCCTGGTGACTAATGTCCAGGAGGCATGGCACAAATTAAGAGCAGAATTTCAAGGCAACTGAAATACACATGTGTTTTTACAATGCTTATATAGTTGTATGCATGGTTGATTCTCATTATTTCCTAGATCTGAATGCCTTAGGATTTAGATTGGGCAACTTGCAACCTGTTGATCACATGCAGTTCTTGGCTCCAAAACTGCAATCTGTATTACCTTGCCTGCTTTTCTCATCAGCAAGTAGCTGGATGGAAAAATCAGACTGCTACCTATTACAAAAAGAAAGAAATCTAAGCAAGCCAGGGAGCGCATGGGAAAGTCTTCACTTTGACCACTGCGGCAAAGTCGTGGTTCTCCAAAGGTGTGCCGTGCCCGTCCTGGTAATGCAGTTCCCGAGCTAAGCACACAACGGTTAACTCTTGAATCGTTTTAGCCGAATCCTCATCCAACGTGACTGTTCCAATAGTAATCTTCCTTTTATCTTCCATTTACCATCTCCTCAAGATCTGACGCCTTCCATCCGACGGAGGTCATTTCGCCTCCAGGGGGAACTCTAAGCGTATCTGGATCGCTTCAATTTATGCCCGCCACGCAGCGGTTAAAAACTTCGCTAAAGGCGGCCCGACATAGCGGACACGCCTCCTGAGAGGGCAGACTATTTCTCCAGAGTTTGAAAAGGGCGGCTTTTTCAAAAGGGCCCAAGGGAAAACGGCGAAATTAGCCTGGGCTCAACAGTGAGCGTACGGTCCCTGCCTCCCAAGGAAAGGAAAACTTTCGGCGGCCCGAAGGAGGCGAAGCGGAGCCCTTTGATTTTTAGCAAGGGAGGTGCGTGGGCGCTTTTGGGTGCTGAGCGGAGTTGGGGAGGGGAGAGATTTGCCTCAGACGGGGAAAGCCCCGTGCGGAGTGCTCCCTGCGACCGCGAACAATGGCGAAGGGAGCCGGGAAAGGATCCGCTCCTGAAGGGAGGAAGGCAGCGGCCGCTCGTGGCTGCCCAAAAAAGGCGGGCTCTGGCGCGCGGTTACCTGGCGGCGTTAGTACCTTTCACTGAACGGCGGGACAGGGAAGGCGAGCGAAGAAAGATGCTTCTCTTTTTCCAGCCCGCCAAGCCGCGGTGTTGCTCGTTCTCGGCCCGCCGCCCGCAGCGGGAGAGCCAAAAATTTGAGTCGTGGGGCTTCCGGAAGAACCGAGCTGCCCCTGCTGGCCGGAGGCTGTTTTGGCGGCTGAAAAAGAAGAATTTCCCCCTCTTTTCAAAATTGTCAGGAAGGAATCCAGCTTGGTGGGCCCGGCCTTCAATGGGAGCCGCGGAAAGAAGAGGCGAAGAAGAAAGGAAAGCGAGTCACGGGGCACGTGCAGAGTTCTCTGTCCGCCCTTCCCCACGAATGGCTGTGGAGAGAGACTTTTGAGCACATCTCGCCTAAGCGATCTCCCATCTCCCAACCCTGCCGGTTCAGCCTGAGGCAGCCACTGAGCTCTGAACGCCCGCTAGAGGCCTTTTGTTTATAGAATTAATGCGTTTTAATGTAGCATCGGATCTTCAAATTCGACCTTGCTTTTAGAATCAGATAGTTGTTTCTGTTTGTTTTACAAAAAAAATAATAGAAAAAGGCCCTAAATGACTGTTTAACTCAAATAATGGAAGATGTGAAGAGACCTAGCCCATAGAATTGCTAAGGGTTGGACGTGACTAAATGGATATCATCATCATGCAAACCAGTAGTATACATCGTCCTCAAAATAAATAAATCTCTAGAGTGATTGCTTTGTGTGGAAACACAGAGGAGGAGGCAACAGTATCAAGAAAAGGGAGGAGATAAAGTAGTGAAAGAATATAGAAATGTAGGTTTCTCTGGCAAAACACACTGGCTACAAAACATACTAAAAGAATACTGTACAATATTGGGCTTAACTGCCTTCCAAACATACTTTTTGATGTGATTGTTGTTTAATCCTGCCCTTCAGCACAGCAGTTCCAAGTAACTAATATATTCAAAAGCTTAGGCTGCATTCATAGCCTTGAAATTGAAAGATAAAATTGTCAGTTCTTAGAAACTGAAGTGTTCTTATTTGCCTAGAAATGAGTTTTCCTTGCTATAGGCTATAAGAGAAGGGAAAAAAGCTGTTTTCAGGCCTGAATATAATAATGTACTAAGTGCTGGATGTACGCCTATTTGGAAAGTCTCAAGTAGAGGAGACCTCAAGGCATGTCCAAAATACATTTGGGAATAGGATAAAGAACAGCTTAATTGTACTCCTACAAGAGTTCTTCCATCCATCAACCTGTAATCTAGAGCAAATTTTGAAGATTTGTAAGAATTTAGCTACTACCTTCATTACTTTGAGGGTACAGTGCAAAAAAAGGAAACATGGGATATTTATTCTTGCCTATCTTGATTTTAATTATAATGTATTAGTTGTTTAACATGCTCAGATATTTTACATAAAATATATTAATTATTCCATCCATATTAACTGCTGTATTAAACCAAAGATTTATCTGGTTTAAATTTTATTTACTAGAGTGGTCAGATTCTTTGTAAGTTTTTGGTAAGACATGAGCAAAATGGGCTTCTTGCTAATGTTCCACAGTTTCTGCTCAATAAAATTACAGGTCTTCAATTTAGTACTACAATTTAGACCAGAATTTCTGTTGACTTTTTTGCCATGGTTGTTAAGCAGATCACTGCAGATGTTAAGTGAATCATGTAATTGTACCCAAAATTTGATCACATGGGATGCTTTTAACAGTTATAAGTGGAAGGTTGTAAATAACTTTTTTCAGTGCTGTAACTTTGTCCGGGGGCTTAAATGAATGGTTGTAAGTTAGATACCATAGATAATAGCTATTAGCTATTGGTAGCTGTATGCCCCATGAATTCCCTTTACAGCCATCTTAAACTGGTAACTATAATCTTGTCTTTTGTCTGTCCCAACTTCACCCATTTGCCAGGTCCTGCCAGGTGAAAAAGGAATTAAAAGCTGCCTTTGTTCACCTGACCCTGAAGCCCAAGGCAACTGCCATACCAAGAAGGCAGATGTGGGTTTCTCATCTGGTGAGCTAAAGGGACGCTGGCAAGTCAGACCACAAGCACAGAGTCCTGCGACTCCCAGGAAGGAGTTAGCAGCTGTTGTAAAGCCACACTGAGATACCTGTTTAGGCTCTTCTTGCTCCCCTGCAGCGCTACTTGCCCAGATTTGGTCGTCCCTTCTCTCACTGGGGCAAAGCCCAGCCTCCATTCCCCAGAGGTCTCCCATTCGTTTTGCTCAGCTCGCGGCCACCAAGAGAGCAGCAGTTGCCACAGGAAGTTGAAAACCCTCTGGCAGGAGGAGATTCCTGCAATTTTGAAACCACTGGAAAGAACACCCCGGGCGCCCAGCAATCCCTCTTTCTTGCTGTGTTTCTTTGGTTCCGTTCCTCGCCCAAGGAAAAGCTGTGCGCAGGCGAGAGCTCGTGAGATCTTTTCTGTGGGAGGGAAAAGGAGGCGAGGGGGGCAACCAAGGAGAAAAGCATAGAAGAGGCGCGTTGCTCGCTTCACTGAGGGATCATAGAAATGATTAATTGCCATTATTACGTGTTGACTTGGGAACACATCGCCCCTAATAGTCAAAATAACAGAGTTGGAAGGGACCTTGGAGGTCTAATCCAACCCCTTCTCAGGCAGGAAACCCTATGGCATACTCTGTGCTGGGCAACAGTGCACGTGCCCACAGAGGGTTCTTGAGTGCCCCCTCTGGCATGTGTGTCATAGGTTCGCCACCACTGATGTAGGTAGTAGTAAATTACTGTGCATATATACCGTATAAAGAAGTACTTTCATTTTTCTATTCCGAATCTTATGTTACAGTACAGTATTAGATTTTATTGTCCCCAAATCTAGCAAATCTAGAATTCTGAGAACTAAAAAGTTGATAAGACAGTTACCTTATCAATTTGCTCACAATGTAAAACAATATGATTTCTCTGGTCTACAATACACAACCTGTAAAACATACATGTAAAAAAGACATTTCATGTCAGTGAAATTTGGCTTGTCACCACCTCTCCTCAAGTCTCTTGTTTCTATCCCTCTAAGCTATATATATATTTTTAAACTTTTTATTTCTGTAATGAATTTGAAAAGTGTTGCAAATGTAAACATTTCTTGCATATGTAAATTGACTTTCATTGCAGGGACTTATTTAAAAATATGTGCAAAAGATTGCAATTACAGGTAGTTTTCAATTTACAACAGTTCATTTAGTGACCGTTCGACATTACCATGGCACTGAAAAAAGTGATCTATGACCATTTTTCACACTTATGATCTTTGTAGCATCCCCAGGATCAGGTGATCAAAATTTAGAAGCTTGGCAACTGGTTCATACTTATGACTGTTGCTGTGATCCTGTTTTGCAATCTTTTGACAAGCAAAATCAATGGGGAAGCCAGATTTACAACAATTGTATTACTAACTTAACAACTGCAGTGATTCACTTAATAACTGTGGCAAGAAATGTGGCAAAAGTCACTTAACAAATGTCTCGCTTGGCATCAGAAATTTTGGGTTCCATTGTAAGTTGTGGACTACCTGTATCATGTTTAGATTTGATTTTCCATAGAATAAACTTAATAGTTACACTAAAGTTTTGGCTTTATAAATTAATCCTTTCCCAAATTTAGATTTCAAGAAATGTGTTACTTTATATTATTACTGAAAATCCAGGGATATCATGTATATCCCCCATAGAGTTACATCTGCTTTTGGTCAGAAATGAATATACAAACAAAATGAGTTATTTGAACCTATTTAAATTGCTATCTGCTTATTTGTAGTTAGAGATCTGTTGCATTAAGTTTTTATTGTAGAAACAAAATAGGGAAGTACGAAACAAATGCTGTGAACTGTTTGATGTTCACAGTTAATGAGATGACATATTACACCTAGCTCGGTGTTGAGTTCTGATTAAAAGAATACTTCTCAATGGATTCAGAGTTGATACTGAAATATACTACAACATGTGTCATTTGTCTAGGAGGAATAAAATCCATAGCCAGACAATAAAACAGAAAAGAATTAGCACTGTTGTGCTGGTCAAATATGGACAGGAACTCAAAGACATTTAAGTACTTAATACATTAATGATAGCAATACGCTTATCTGACTTAGATGTTACCCTCTTGTTTACATTTATTTTTATTACAATACTTTTTGTTACTACCAAGAAGACCTATTTAGTAGGAATTTTTAAAAAAATCTTAACACATTACTATTTCCAGAAGTATCCCTGTTATTCCTTTATTGCCATAACTGAATAAAAGTAGATCTCTACTTCCTAATGAAAATCACTCAGTAAGTTTATAAATATTGAGGCTAAAATCTACTCTATTTTTTTATAAATGTGTCATTATATGACACTTATGATACTTGAAAGTATACTAAAAAAATTTAGGATAATTTTCATATAATTATTTTACTAATTGTTATCAGAATAAGCTGTAAGAATGGGGTATATGAATAATTTTACACAAGAGAAAGTTACACAAATTGTTTCCTAGTGAAAGTTTTTAGTTAATAGTGCATCAAGTATATTCATTTAAGTTGCAAGATTGTTCAACAAGCTGTTTTTTCTAAATACACTGTTCTCTTGGGAAGGAATCATTTACATGTTTAAAAAAAGAGATATCTCCCCCAGGGAAATAAGCTTAAGCATACAAAACATACATTATACTGCTGTCAGAGTATAAATATAATGTGTTTGTAACTTGTAACTTCTTAAGTTTTGCTTCCTGCAAATGTACATTCCAAACTGTCATTCTTATAAAAGAACCCAGTTGCCTTTTGTAATGGTTACTGTATGCCTCTGTTTCCATAATAATTGAACACAAGAAGTTTGGGTTCAAACCTTCATTTTCCAAATGATCAGCTACATCATGTATTGTTTGTATGAAATGCTCAACATGTATGATAACTTTTTCTAGTGCCTGTAGTTGTGCACTTTACAGTGCTCAATAGGTTTGCTGAGCAGTATTAGCAGAAAATATTTTTATACCTGTAAGTATTATGCTATTTGAATCAGGTTATGTTTTAGGAATGCTCCTTGAGACCTCTTCTGTTTTAGAGTTTTAAAAAATTGATGTAATCAAGTAAACATTAGTCATTTAGACTTGTGATAAAGCCTTCTGTGTGAAATTTCACTGTATATACGTATTTCAGGAAAATACTGCATTCCTTGGATTTTTTCAGACAATTATTTTGTGTTAGTCTTCCTGCTAGCTACTGTTCGTTTTGTGTCATAAAGAAGTAGGGCATTCCAGGAATCTTAGTGTATATTTTGTCCAATTTGTTTAACTAGTAAGGAATTCACAGTTAAGTGATAGAGTCCATGCTTCCTTCATGCAGAAGGCCTCAATTAAACTTTGACATTTCCAGTTAAAAAAAGAAGAGCTGGTGATATGAGAAGTTCCTCCAGGAAGTTGCATTGACATTGCCAATTAGAATAGCAGTACTAGATTAGACAGATTAGATGTGTTCTAGGTATAAAACGAGTTTCTTATAACCCAGTTCAGATTATGTGATGAAGTAAGCTCAGATACATTATTTCTTTACTATACATGAATCTACTCATCATGTAAACATTGAATTGCTAGTGAATTTAATTTTTGAACTGTTAATAATTAAAAACAATTCTAACTTTCCTCATATTACCAGCAACATTAGTTATATCAGAACAAGAAAGAGACTGGACATTCTCTTTCAAGAAACACCTTGTCGTTAATGTAATCTCATTGAAGAACACAAACAGATTTCTAGGAAATGCCAGGAATTTCAAATAATTTGAAAATGATCCTAGTGCAAAATATTCTCATAATCCATAGATTACTGTAGAAAACCTTTAAGAAATCAGAACAAAAAACCAAAGTGGATAATCACTGAAATGTTTATTCAGTATATATCTTTTTGTGAAAAGCCTTAAGGAAATTATTAGTCATGTTTTTTTGAACATGGATCCTGTTATTAACACACAAAGTGTAAAAAAATCTTAATTTTCATAATTCTATTTTTTAGAATCTAGACTTTAGAGTCTTTTACCATGTTCTCATATCCTTTTAGTACAGCAAAATTCTGTATCAGAATATTTGAGGCATTGTTGTGAAAAATATTGCATACAAGCTTGTAATATAAGCCTATATGAAAATATCTCTTTCAGCCAAACCCAAATTGGTTTAGGTGTTGTAGTTCAAAAAAGCAAAGTAAGATGTCCATTTGGAAAGATTGGACATCTTACTTCGATTTTTTGAACTACAATACCTATACCATAAACTACACTACAGTTTTCCATGCTGCCCAAAATGCAGAATTTTCTTGGTTACTAATGTTTGTACTGTGTAAAATTTCACAACTAGATACATAGTTGGAACAAATATTGAGATGGCATTTTGATAGATGAGGCAGAAAATCCCAACCATTCATTTGATATATGCTTTGTCCTATCATATGTGGGGTCAGTGTTTAAATTTTAAAATTTCTAAACAGCCTATAAAGGACAAACTGTGCATGAAATTATTTTTAGAACATGGTTGTAAAATATATCAAAATCAATCAAATTTGTTATCATTTATCATTATCCAAAATCTACCAAAGTGGTCTTTGCTTTATCAAAGAGATTGTCTTAAAACATCTTGATAATTAAGAAATATTGAATCTAAAACTTAAATATTTAATTCTAATATTGAGTATGAAGGATGGAGTAGTTGTATGCTCACCCCAAAGCTGACTAAGAGGGCTGCAGGATGAATTGGAAATTCTTGCTCATTTGACAAAGAAATCTACAGACATTTATACAGCTGGCACAAGTATCCACTGATGTACTGGCATTGAGGTTTGGCAAAAATCCTAAGCCTGTTCTTTTTCCTTACATACCCAAATGTGGGCCTACAGCTATACCAAATGTTTTGGGGTTGATTTTATTTTGTACTGTAGTAAGTGGGAAGGGAGGTTAGAAGTCAAAAGTAAATAATGTCTTTTCCCTGGGTCTGACTGCAATGAATATTGGCTTTGACAGTCACCTAGAGGCACTCACCATTCCTTCCTTCCACATATGTATACAAAAGGATAGCAGTCAAAGAGAAAAACCCCATAGTCACTTGTGAGTGAGCTTTTTTGAAGTGCATGAGATTTATTTCTGAGTCAATATACAGAATTGTACTATGAACTGTAGATATTAGAGTTATAGTACAGATTAAAGCACAGAGGAGCAGAAAAATATTTTATCAATTCATGTAGCCAGCACTGTGGAGCAATGTAAGATAATTTGTTCAGGGTATTTGGTTTTGTTGCCTTTTTCAGAGGCAGAAGAAAATGAGCTGACAAGAATTCAGGATCATACATTTTTCAAACCCATGAATATATTCTTCCATTCCACTGCTAAAGGATGTTATGTGGGTTGATACTACTTTATCAACAAAATAGATTCTTAATCTTTATCCAGCATTATGTATCCCCGAATAAGATCATTCCATCATTCCAGAGCAAATCTGGGACAGATGTCAGTTGGGGAGCAGGGAAGATGAAAAGTGAAGATAAATTTTGTTTCATAAATGGAAACTAACTGACATTTACATTCCAGTTACAATTACTCATGAGTATGACCAATTAAAATCCATGCACTTGTTTGCAATTTTTCATTGGAGTGCACCACTATTGTGTATTATTAAGACTGAGAAGAAGGTCTTACTGAATTCACTTTGGCTTTTACCCAAAATAAATGTGGTTCAAATTTAATAAGATAAATCTCTAGTTGGATTAGCATATAAGGTTGCAATCTTATCCATTTGTATTTGGAAGGAGTGCCACTATTCGGTAGGAGTAATTTCTATGTCAACATGCATAGGGTTAAGTTGCTAAACCCAACAATTAAACTGTTTTGAATTATAGTAGCTTTTAAGTTGATTGTCTAAAATATTTCAAAATAGTTTACCTAGTATTTACCTAGTATATTTAAAAATGATTAAGTATGCAATTCCCTGCTAAATCAATAAGAGCTATTTGGGATTGCCTCAAAGAATAATTAAAAATAGTTGTTTATCAACATGGATATTTGCAGAGACCAAAGCTATAATTATTTTTTTATTGAAAAGATTCCATGGAATATTCTGAGCAGTTAAGTATTAAACATTGCCCAATAGACACTGATATTTTTACCTACCTTGTAATTAGAAAGATTCTTAATTGTTTCTTCTAAAATTCATATTACAACAACTTCCTTAGGAAGAGAAAGTACCAAAGTGTATTTCTTTTTGTTTTAAATTCAGTTGAAAGAGGAATACAAAAGTCACATTTATGTTAAACAAAAGTTATTTTGTCCTAACAGACATGACAAAACCTGTCTTCATTCCTTTCTGTTCAGCTCAGCCAATATATTACTTAGCTTCAGCGAGTTAATCAGTCACCAGATTCTACAGCCTTTGTTTTCAAAGATGTCTAATTCTTACATGACACTACCTGTATATATAATAAGATCCATACCCTAAACACTTAAACTAAAGGTGGAGCTACATTTTGGTCTATATTTTAGAGCACAATGTCAGTGTGTACAGCCCCTATTTATAATAGCAAAAGACAAACTTCCCTTCTAGTGGACAATTTGTAAAATTGTGCTGAATCAAGATTTGTCAGAATTTCTGTCACAATAACAATCTGATATGTTAAATAATTAAAATTAATTAAAAATATGAAGAACTGATGTTGCAATGAAAAACAACTCTTATATGCGTAACATTTCCTTTTTAAATTTTCTGTCCTAAAATTGATTTAGTTACTATCTATTCTACACAAAGAAGATATGACTACAATGTAATGTCTATTCAGTTTGGCATAAGACCAATTGAACTGAATAAATTTGCAGAGTTACACTGCAGCACAACAAACACATTTATACAGTGGATCACTGCATCACAGTAGGCAATGATCAGGCTAAAATTCAGCTATCCATTTTTAAAATGATTTCCCCGTTTTAGAGATGTTTCTACAATCACCTTTGACTGAAATGTAAATGTTAAATGAAACCTGATAAAAAAATCACACAATGAAGTTATAAACTGATGTAAGCCATAACTATATACTGATATAGAAAAAATAGATATTCACCGAAGAACACACACAAAGAATAAGTGGCCTATTTGTACAGTATCCAGAATTAAATTTCAGAAGTAATATAGTATTAAACTGATGCTTTCAAAACTTACCTTTTAAAAACTGAAACAGGTTTGTCTGATTCTGTTCTTGATCGTCAATGACATTTATTAAGCTTCCCTAAGCTGATAAACATCAGGCTTATATAGGATGAGAAAGTCACAGTGGACCATGCTACAGAATGCAGAGAGGAGTTCTGCTGCACCTAAGATATATACAATGTGCAATGGATAACCTAATATGTCTTTCATTTAACTGGCTGGGCAGGTTTTTGCATTCTCTGGAACATGGAATCATACCAGAATTTGTTGGCATAACAGTCCTGTCAAACCAGTTCCTTGGTAGAACAGAAACCTGCTCAACCAGTCGGCATCAAAGGGCAGTTCAACATGCTGCGGCTCAACTCAACTCTGAAGCTTCATAAGTGGTGAATTATTCACGCCTCCAACAACTCCCAACATAAAATGTTGTAGCCTCCAGCAAAATAATTTACCAAAGGAGTTAGGGAGTGTTGCGTCTGTAACCATATCAAGTGCACCATTATCCTATTGTTTCAGACTGCATTTTGATGCATCTAGATGGAGTAACTGATGAATAGTTTAAAACAAATCAGAAAAGTTTATTTATGTTAAGGAATGTTTAAAGCATTTTTACAAATTGAAAACAAAACCCAACGTCTACTAGATTACATTTTTTTTGCTAATTGGAAATTAAATGCTGAAAAATAAGTCAAAAATGAATTCCCTTATAGATGTCACTGAATTGTTGACAGCTGTAAAACACTGCTTTTTTTTAATTAAGTGTCATCTGTTACAGAAAATTTCTACCAGAAAATCAGAAAAACTACATGTAAAACTAAGACATGAAATCTGTTTGAAATATCATTATATATGGATAGACATTTATCCCTAATTTCCAGTCTTCTATAACCTATTGTAGACTTTTCCATTAATTACACTTTATGGCCCTACAGAAATCTCCTTAAACACACGTTGTAAATAATCTAATTTCTAATCAAATACTATTTTCCTGCTGACCTAGTGAGTTCATAGTGGCAGTATATTTTTTTTAGATCCCAAAATGGTTAATGCTTCTTTCATGGGGACCTTCCAGATGATTGATTCATTGAGCATAGGAACATGATGGTCCAATCACAGGAACAACTCACTCCAGACATCTTCCCAAATCAAGGACAAACAGAGTAGTGCCACAGAAAGACCTGGCTTTTGTCATAAGCACTGGAATAATAGCACTGTCATAAGTATTGGAGCCCTGTAAGGAAATGTATTTATTTATATACATCATTTATGCATGTACCCATCTCACACTAGTGACTGGGTGTTTACAAGATCACAAACAAACAAACAAAAAACCCAGCATGATCCCCACCAGCTTCTAGTGCCCAAGGATAAACTGGATTTATAATATGGGTTTTGTAGATGTGTATGGAGAGGTTTCTTTTGTTTTAGTTTTTATATTTTTTTACTATTTTTATCATTGCAAGCTGCCCAGATTTATGATTTGTTGATGACCAAGTAAGTAAGTAATTAAGTAAGTTTTGATTGGTGCCAGAATAGTATTCAGCTTTCTTTCCTGTCTAACATTGCCTTGTCTACAGAAAATGTGCTTGAGACAATATAAAATTACTTATACAATATACTGAAACATGATTGGCTAAAAGAAATAGATATATGCAAGTAGGGTGGAGAACTTTGTCAACATAGTATTAGTTTTGTGAAGGTCTTTTTAGGTGCTTTAAAAAATTCTGAAAGTCAAAAGTTCAGTCACTGAGGAAGGAAATATAATTTGCCTGACATATGTTATTTGCCTACTTATTTTTATTTATAGCCTCCCCCATACTGAAGGAAGATACTTTATATGTTGGCCTAATTTGGTGTACAAATGAATGCTGAACACTTTCATGTCATTTTGCAACCACCACAGAAGAATCACAGTTATCTGTTGGATATTTAGTTTTATTTTAGAGTTTAAACTTACCTTTCAGCTATACAGTAAATACTTTCAGGATTTCCAAAGTGGCTGAAAAAAACAATAGCAAAATTAAAGTCTTTACATAATATTTAACTTTAAATCAGTTGTTGGACATTCATAACCCATAGTTATGAATATCCAAATAACTTACAAGATACAAGTCTTTATGACTAGCTCTAAAGTAAGCAAGCTCCATAAGAATCACCACCTCTTAGTTTATAAGAACATCCTCATTATTATTTTCAGTTTATAACTGCAACATCTTTAAAAAATATATTTAAATTTATCCAGTCTAAAAATATTATTGATGTATCCCAGCATTTGCAGTTCATGCTATATGCACATAATGTAAGAATAAAATAGGTGCATTGATAGTTCTTTCTAATTGCAAAGCATCTTCTTTCATTCTGATAACATCACCTTTCAAGGAGAATGAGAAGAAAATGGTTAAAATGTGAGAACCATGTGCAGAGGTGAATCTGCATAGTGAAATGATAGAAAGCCAAGGAGGACCAGGGATTGCTAGCCCAAGTGTCTTGCCCCTAAATCCCTCATTTATCAAAACAGCATGACTCTGGAAGCCTCCTGCCAGTTTTTGGATGACCCCAGGATGTTCATCCTTCAAAACAGTAAACATGCTGCATGATTATTTTTTTAAAATTTGATTTATATGCCACTCTTCTCCGGAGACTCAGGGCAGCTTACAATGCGTTAAGCAATAGCCTTCATATTTTTGTATATTGAATATATATAGAATTGTAATGACTAAATTGTTATCCCAATTTTGGAGTTCTAATTATTGTTAAATTTCTATCAGCAAAATGGGCACTCAAATTGAAAAAAGAGACTTCAGTCACATTTTGGTCTGTATTATTTGTAGGTATTGAAATATTAGACAAAACCATAGAGGGAAACCTATATGGACTTTCAGATGAAGTTACTACTGGCAGCCTTGATGATGTAACTTCTCATATTGCCTTTCTTTGACCTCTCTGTACAGTGAGAGTTATGCACAGGTGTGTGGAAGCATAGAATTGAAGACTAGCATGCCCTGGAGCAGAGAAGCATTGAGACAGAGGCACAGAAGACCTGTTTCTCCTAATCTTTTTTCATCCAAGGTCTTTCTACAGTTTCATACTGTCCCCTTCCCCATAGTTCCAGAGTACTTGGTTGACATTTGATGTTTGATTATATATTTAATTGTTTATTTGTTTATGTTTATGTTTATTTGATTTATATACCGCCCTACTCCCGAAGGACTCGGGGCGGTGAACAGCCACAATAATAAAACACATAAATACAAAATTTAAAAGCAGAATAAAACCGAATTAAACAATTTGGCCAACAACAAATTTAAAACACCCCTATAATTAAGAATAGAATTAAAATTTGCATCTTAAAAGGGAAAAGCTATTGCTTAATGCATTGTAAGCCACCCTGAGTCTCCGGAGAAGGGCGGCATATAAATTAAAAAAAAAAAAGGAAAAAAATTAGGCCAGGCCAGCCTGGTGGAATAAAAAGGTCTTGAGGGCACGGTGGAAGGTGCGTAGATCTGGGATCCTACGTATCTCCGGGGGAGCTCATTCCAGATAGTAGGTGCCCCCACAGAGAAGGCCCCTGGGGCCGCCAGTCAACATTGTTTGGCCAACGGCACCCGGAGGAGCCCCTCTCTATTAGAGCGTACCAGCTGGTGGGAGGCTACTGGTGGCAGCAGCCGGTCCTGTAGATAAGCAGGTAATTAATTTGACTTGTTTTTAAGGAAAAATAGAATGTCCTGTCATTCACTTTGAGCTGCTTTTCCCAGGCCTAAGCAACAGAACAAAAGTTCACCTATTCTCACCAGTTACAATTATGCAATGGGATGCCCATGTTGTAGTTCAGCTGCCTTTATTACTGCCTCCCATACTGACCACTAACAGATTTCTGTTCCTCATTTTTGTTTTTCAGCCATGCAGTACAACCCCCAATGGCATTGCAGTACTGGTCATCTTAAATGAAGTAGGACTACTCTTTCCCCCTGGAAGCACAAGATCATGCTGACTTGTTCCAAGGGGTGCTTTTCTCTTATTTTAGTTTGGCCTCTGAAGAATCTCCCAGGAACAAATGAAGTCCCAGGAATCTTAGCTAATAACCATCTTAGAGCTATATTAGCAGTTTTCTCCATGTTCACAGATTACATGGGGTTGTTGTACTGTAGTAGCTTCCTGATCTTTCAATACCTTACTGAGCAATGAGTTACACACTTGATACAGAATCTTGATTGAATTCTACTTAGCGCTAAAGAATCATTTATCTGGATGTTGCCCCTTAGCTCCAAAGCTAAGCTTGATCATTCAAGCAGACTTGCACTTCACCATCTGAACTATTTTCCACAGTTGGAGAAGACATTAAAATGCTTCATCTAGGCCAAACATGGAGTTCTTTGCTGTTTGGCATTTTCAGAAATACTTCAGGCAGTCCAGTGGCCAGCTTAGGCAAAAGATTCTGCTGATCCCCCTCCAAATGCTTCATAATTAAATAGTAGGCTCAGTATGGCATACTGTTCTTTGGTCTCAACATTGTTGGTCTGGATGCCAGAGACCACATGAGGAACTCTGTAAGGAAGAAATGAGGAACAGGAGCAAAAATGGAGCCACAACTGAAGTTGCCATAAAAAAAGGTTGAGCAGAAATACTGATTCTGAGTGAGCTGAACTGCAGCTCCCATATGCATGGATGCATTGTAGGTCAGTCAAGAATGCATTCAGACATGGCCTGTCCAGAATGGCAGGTGGAGGTGGAGGTGGAGGTGGAACAATGAGTGCATCCCCCATGGTACTTTCTGATGGGGTTGTTGCATGCATGATAGCAAGGTCATAACATTGACTTTCTAACACAATGTCAGCAGCAATCCTTCTTTGTGGTTGAGTGTAACCTCTTTTGGCCTGCTATTACTTGTTCGCCAGCACCAGGCTATATATATAGAGTGGGATTGTTTACAAGTTTCTAGTGTGTATGCATAAAGACATTGGGCAGGAATCTAGGTGTTGGCATGCTATGATACATACAAAATCGAAAATTGGGAAGCATGCACAGACGTGTAGTTTCTTATCTATTTGGCTTCCATACATGAGTTGAAGACACAAGGTTCCTGCTTTTCGGTCCATGTTCCCTACTGGTCTTTCTGGTTCACTTTTCACTTCTGGTTTCTCATCATGTGTTTTTGTGTAAGCAAAGATTAATAGCACAATATGCATTGTTGAAGTACTTTGAATATTCTGCACCCTACCCTCAGAACATTGCAGGGGAAGAACTTCTGCCACTGCTTGCTGGCAGCTGATGTGCATGGCTGAAAACTTTGTGTTTTGCAGTAGTACCTCCTTCTCCACTCCCCCCAACCCAATTTCTCTCATGTTTTAATCTTTATTAAATGCCATACTTATATGGAATATCTATCATTATCTCCACAAATGTTCTGGCACAATCAATAGTGGCAAAGTAGTATAATCAGGGCTTTAATAAATGTGTGTCCCAGCATTGGGTTTCAGATTTTTTTACTACCGGTTATGTGGGTGTGGCTTGGTGGGCGTGGCATGGTTTGGTGGGCATGGCAGGGGAAGGATACTGTAAAATCTCCATTCCCTCCTGATCAACTGGGACTTGGGAGGCAAAGAATAGATGAGAGTGTGGCCAGTCAGAATTTTTACTACTGGTTGTCCAAACCAGTCAACATTTCTGCTACTGGTTCTCCAGAACTGGTCAGAACCTGCTGAAACCCACCTCTGATGTGTCCCCTTTCCACTCACCCTGTTTTCTTCAGAACACATCTCTCCTAAGCAGATCTCACCGGACACTTCTGTTTGAACTCTCACTGAGAGAACAATTTGGCTAGCCAATCTGGCATTTTTCCACATAGATAGGTTCATAGACATGCCTATATAATTCTACTTGTGGACACTTATGCGTAGTATTGCAGGCTGACTTGGTTCACTGCCAGTAGTTCGTTTCTGGTGGGCTCAAGGTTGATTCAGCCTTCCATCCTTCCGAGGTCAGTAAAATGAGGACCCAGATTGTTGGGGGCAATATGCTGACTCTGTAAGCAGCTTAGAGAGGGCTGTATAGTACTGTGAAGCAGTAAATAAGTCTAAGTGCTTATTGCTATCTTAATAGCAGTACTATTGTTCCATTTATTGTACAGATATTCCCTTGTTCTCTTATGTTTCCTGTATCCCAGATATTTTCTTTTGTCCTATAAAACTTCTAACCAGATTTGTAGCTGCTTTGTTCTTTCTTGATGATCTAATCCATTCTTCCTAATGAAGGATTCTGTTAAAAAAAAAAAGAAGGAAACATTCCAGAAGCCCACCTCCTTCTGAGGACATTTTCCTTTAAATGGGAATTGTGAATAACTGATGTCCATGAAACTAATGATGTACACTATTCCTTCCATAGATACTGTGTTATGAATCTCCACCCTTTGTTTCCACTTTTCCACAATAAAAAAAATGAAAAGAACCATTAGTGAAAAATAGGTACAATAGGACATTTGGCAAACATATATACACATCACCCCTGTATGCACATTTTTGAATGCTTCAAGCACTAGCACCTATGGATCCTAATAGATTGGTACCAGCTACATCAAATTGCACAGCATCAGCTCATGTTGTGGCAACATAAATATCCTCATGGCAGCAGAGCTGAATTCCTGCTCATATCCTTAGGTTACCTGTAGGTGCCAGTTTTGTGGTCTTCTTGGTTAATCATGAGGAGTTGCCTAATCTCATTCCTGAGCCAAGATAGCTGCAGGAGATGGGTGTGAGAGTCTGTTTGGCCATGAGCTGCAACCATCTCTTCTGCCAATCTGCACAAAGATGTGCTGTGCACCATTAATTTAAATGCCAAACTGTAAGCCCCCTGGAAAATGTGGTACAATTAGGGGTAATATTGGCACACTGTGGAGTTATTTATGGATACTGAGATGCAACATCATTTACAACTGGCACTCAGTTGCTAAGTGATGGTGTACATTGTACATATACCGTAATTTCTTTTTACATGAGTGAAAACTTTATATCTTCTCAAAAATGTTATTTTTTTGCTAACTGAACAGGTACTTTTGCTGTATCTTAATCCCACCCTAGGTTTTCAAAAGTGCAATTGATTCAGATCTTTTCCTCATGCTCCTCCACTAGCACTTTGTGGATTGTATTTTTGAGGAAGAAGAAATTATTGTCTTTAGATGAAGGGGAAGGAGAAGGGAATACCAAAATTGTGACAGAGAATTTTGTCTCTAGCCAGGACTGCAAAGGAATGGTGGAAGATTAGTCTAGTTCCAACCTTGTAGTTAGTAGCACCAAAATTTGATAGTAGTTGACTAAGGAAAATATGTGTTAGAATGCCACGATTCCACAATCATGCCATTATGATTGATCTGTGCATAATAACAGCTTATCATGCCATCTTGTGCCACCAAAACCAGAATGGGATAGATAAAATGTTGCCCCTTTAAAGCTGACTTAAAGAACCACGATGACTTTCATAAACAGCTATAGAAACTGCACTTGCATGAAACTGTCCCACTCAAGACTATTCTTGTTGTGTTCTTACAATATGTTGTGTTCTTTGGATTTTTAATTTGTCTCGTTGTTGAACTAGCAGAAAAATACACTGGCATAATTTGTGCTGTCCTGATAGTCAACAGTTTTCCATCCAATGAGATATTAACTAATTAGAATGTTTGCATATTAGAATCATGTCTGAGGTTTTCTGCATTCTATCAGACACAAATTAAAAAGAGTAATTTCAATAAGGTTTAGGACTCTTGAGACAAAAGAGCTTATATTGGGTTCAGTTTCATAGTGGATTGTGCCCTGAAATTCTGAAGAACTGCAATTATTCTTCCAGTTAGTTTGCTTTTCATGGGAGATCTGAATTTTGATAGTCTTAAACAATGAATATTAACATATTTACAATAAATTCATTTTCTTCTTCCAGTGTCTCACAAAATATTCTTCTTTTATTGACCTTCCCCAGCCAAGTTGACATACCAATTAACCACCTGCAATGCTGCCAATTAGAGCCATAGGAAATTAGATTCCCATGGCTGAAGTGTAGTTAACTAAAACTAGAGAGAAAACATGGAACTGGGTGTTTCTCATCTGGGGAACACTGATTTTCATGAGAAGCAAAAGATTGACATTTAGTGTTGGATCAACAGTTTAGCTTTGTTAAATATAGGTTCCTGAAATATAAAGAACCATTTGATTTTTTTCCCCCTGTCTAGAATGCCAATGCTTAAATTACTGGACAACTAACCCCTGGTTTCTTCTGGAGATAAAAAGCCATCACCACTGGTGATGTAGGCATAGCCACCATCTATCTTGGTGTAAATGCCTTCGATGTACCTGAAAGAAAAAGCATTGGTTGGATGGATGCATTGTACTCTTGGTGGTGGTAAGAAGTTGAGGATCCAGTATCTATGCTAGCCATGAGGAGCCAGAAGATGCCTTGTGGCTTTGGGACTAGTTATTGTTAGTTGTAGAAAGTGAAGGGGATGATCTTTGTTTGCAAACATCACTTTCTACTGCAGTCCAAAGCTATTCTGATATAAAAGGATTTTCATTTTCAAAAAATTTTACTGTTGCACAATGCCTACACAGAACTCTACATAAAAGCACTGTCAAAATACACTTACTTCCTCATATTCTGTAAATGGCAGTGGATTTATAAAACCATCAGGAAAAGGAAACATATATATATATATATATATATATATATATATATATATATATATATTGTGAAATATAACTTCAGGTGGGATTTGTGATATAGAATAGTACATCAGTATTGTAAAGCATAGAACAAATGCGGAAAGACAAAATAGTTTCCTCAACACGGAAGAGATCAAGGTTTAATTCTAATTATTCCTTTGACTGACAAAGCAATGAAAGCCAAATTATGTTTTCAGCTAGTCAATTAGCTCTCATATATTATTTGGGCATATTTCTTCATTTGGGCTTAAATGAAGTCTGAGTGCTTGAGTCCCAATTATAAATATTTGGTTCTATTGGATTTTATTTGTTGGTTTGTTTTGCATTGAATGGACCATGTCCCACAGAGTTCTCACTTTAGACACTAGGGTCAAATTATTGTACTTTAAACACATTATATAAAGACCTAGTGGAAAGGTGGAAGTGAAAGAATAAGAGGATGATCAGTAGTAAGCTGGATAGATTCAATTATAGGTACATTGGTACACTGTTGGAGATGTGAAGGACCATGTAGGAGATATATCATCCAAGAGAAAATCTATTTATGTGGTTATAAGAGTTGATGCTGACTTGATGGCAAATAATCAAATTATTTTTCTATATTTCCTATTTCTGTGACCAAGCTGCCTAGTGTGGGAGGGGATATTTTATCATTACACAATGAAAAGGAAAGACAGGTCCTTTCCTCAATCCTCATCAATCAATGGTTCCATTATACTTCAAGTTCATATATGTTTTTGAAACACAAGGAAGCAGCCTTACTCTGAGTCAGATCATGAATCCATCAAGTACCGTACTCTAAGTGGGGGCTTTCCAAATAATGTTGTGAGTTCTGTCTTTGCATGTCTGAGATTGAACCTGGTACTTTTTTCAGGCAAAGCATGTATTTTCTTCCAAATTACTTAAAATGACATTATATACCTTTGTTGACCTGTGCACTATTAGCAGCTTTCTGCAACTAGCATTGAATAGACTGGAATGGATTTTAGTCGTTAAAATGGGAAGTTCTGGAAATTCTAGTCCCAGCAGGTTTAGAAGGTGACAGGCTGGGGAAGGTTGCTATCCTTGAAGACATGGTGACTATGTTGGGTCATTTTAAAATATACTTTGTAATTCAAATGTGACTATTCTACTTTATTTCAAAAAGATTAAAACAATTGGGATCAACTAGCTTATGTTTGTAGCTACTGTAATTAAGGAAGCATTCAGAAGGGCTTCCTCACATAACTTTCAAGGAAATAATAAATGAATTCTTTATTAATAATATATATTCTTTATTGGTAAATTCCAAAGTCTTAAAACAAACCTCTAGTGAATTTACTGAATACTCAGTCAGATCCTTAAAAACAGGTGAGGAGGGATAAAAAAGGATTAACATAATAACAATGTCCATTTTCTGCTCTTCCCACTCATGGCAATGGGAAAACAAAATTACTACGTAGTCTTAGAGTTGCCATTGCCAATGAATTTATGTTAGGCCTTGATTTGGAAGAGAGCAGCTTTGGTCCAATTAAAAACACATTGTTTTGTTGCTTCATATAATTTATTTTCTGTCTCAACTCAGATGTATTCTAAGCAGTTTACAGGCAATAAAAAGCATAATGAAGACAATAGTAACCAGTAATAAATCACAATAGCAATAGTCATAGATTATAATTTCCAATAATACATGAATACATTAATATTGATGTTAAGTCCTAACAGCAGTGCATGACCACAAACTCAATATTTACACAGACTCTCATTACTTAGTTTTGCTGCTAGGAAGAACTGTTTAGATTATAGAATCTTGGAAAATAAGTATGAAAAATAAACTCCACTGTATTAAAGAGTTGTTTGAATTTCTTTTCAGAGATTCCACAAGTGATAGACCAAGGCCTTGTTTAAGAGATAAGGGAGATTAAGAGATTGCCGTGTCTCATCTGCCATTATTTTCTTTTCTTTCCCCAAATCTGAGAATACTTCAATGTTTGTGTCAGTGCTCCATCAATAATTCCTAAAGCCCCTTTAGAAGATCTTCATTTTTACTAGCTTCCAGAGGCTATACAAATGAGGATCATCTTTGCCTCAGGGACAGGTTGTTCCATAGGAAAGTTGCTTCCATGGAGAATACTGATCCTGAGGCCCCCTGCCATCACACCTGCTTGGTTATATAATCTATGAACCGTCCCCAGATATTCCTAGGCTGTCTGGGCTCAATAGGCAGAAACTATTTGGGAGAAGCAGATAGATATTTAGATATTTATTTATTTAAAACCTTTATATAGCTGTCCATCTTATATCCATGTTGCAGACCATAAACAGCTTTAAATGTAGTGACCAGCATCTTGAATTGCACTCAGAAACATATTGATAAACAGTACAGCTGCCACAGCAATGAGGTAATGCAATAATATCATGACTGCACCAATAAGGATAAGTACCACTGATTCTGGACAAGCTGAAATTTTTGGGTGATATTTAAGAGCAACTTACTTAGTGTAGAATGAATGATGGTAAGCCCCTATTGGTGATAGCTTCTATTTGGCCCTTGAGTAGGAGCTGATGGTCTAAGAGAATTACCAGGTTGTAAATCTGCTCTTTTTGGATGAGTACAACCCCACTAAAAATCAAAGTTGGTATATGGCTGAATTAACCTGCATGCCATCTTGACTGGCTCTTCCTTATATTTATAATATTACATTCTGGCTTTCTGCCTGACATCCAACTGAAGAAGAGCCAATTTGGTATAGTAGTTAAAGGGACCATGATAGAAACTGGGAGATCATGAATTCAAGTACTGCCTTAGATACAAAGCTAGTTGGCTGACTTTGGGCAAGTCATTCTCTTACTTGTGAAGAAGGCAATGGAAAGCCACTTCAAAAAAAATATGTTGAAAATCTGAAGGACTGGTCCAGGTAGTCTCCAGGAGTTAATTTATTGAAGTACAAATTAATATTACACCCTAAAGAGGTGGTACAAATTTTACTCACTATCAATATAGGGAGTAGAATTTTAGGTCCTACTTTGCATTACAGTTCTTGGAACCTACTCAGATTTACTGGTTTTCATATTTGATATGTACCTCTCACATTTTAATAAGATTTAACAAAATGCATTTATTTAACTAACTCTGCAATAACTAAATCCCTCCTTCCCCTTTCTCTATCTCAGAGCTTCTGAGACATGGATACATAATATTGTTATCGGGGTTTTGCAAACAATGGAATTTCAAAGAGGTTAAGAAACTGGATAGACAGCTAAGGTAGTTATCCAGCATTGAAACAATTTGACCATTCTGTTGACTCATTGTGTGCTGAAAGAGAAAAGTGCTTGCTGTGGCATCAGCATTAGAAAGAAGGCAGTCTTAATCAGAATACTTAATATGAACAAACAAATGGCTTGAATTCTGTTGTCATTTCATTTGGTATGTGACATAAAAAGGTTTGGCTCTTTGCTTCACTCCTAGCCCCTTGGTCATTGCTTTATTACTGAGATTGAAATTTTGAAATCTAAAAATCATTCTATGAATCAAGGCAAGCACTATGTGCTATATTGCACAGCATGCTAAATATACTGCATTGTGGAGTTGTATAAATTCCTCATTATAGTGCACAGATGTTTTTTATTTGTGTGGTATCAGGTTAGGAAAATATCATGGTATTCGGAATATAGGAAGAAGTATTTTTCACATAATTCACAAACAAAATTCACATTGCCAGTTTATTTGCGATATACTATATGAAAAGTTAAACATATGACATACAATATCTCATTTGATTTTTCTCTAAGATAATGTAAACATGTATTGGGGGGAACCTACAAAACCCCTACACCCAATTGCCTGGCAAATTTTTCCTTACGTAGGAAAAAATCACAATCCTTGGGAACATAAGCAAATGGCATAGAAGTCATAATTGTTGGTTTAAAAAGGGAAAAAAAACTTACACTTTCATTGGGTTCTTTTGGTACAAATGCAAGATTAAAAAATTGGAACAAAAACTGTTTCTGTGTAGCAATCTTTACAACAATATGCACAAATATTATATCCTCAGGTTGAATTCTAAGGACAGCGTGTACTATGAAAAATACTAACCTGTACTACAGGTTGGTATGGATTAATGTTTAGAAATATTTTATTTTGCAAAATCAGATGTCCTTTGTTTGATTCAGTATGCTTTATACACTTTCCTATGTTCCTTTTTCTTCCTTCTAAACCCTGACAGTTAAACAAGTACATATTATATCATAGACATTTTTGTAAATAAGGCAACAGTGAAACATCAGTGGAATCAATTTGCAGTAAAGCTTGATAGTCCAGATATTTGAAAGCTGCACCATCTCTCTTTACACATACTTTTTAGATGTTTCTTTGAATCCATCCCCCATCCCTACTGCATAACCCTGTGAAGTAATGTAGGTTGGACTGTGAGTAAATGGCTGGCCCAAAGGCAGCCAGGGCATTTCCAGGGTGGACTTGAATCTTCCTAGTACTGGCTCAGTACTTTAACTCTACAGCTCTTAGATTTTATAATATGGCTGATCTTCATACTGAACAGAGAGAATATTGTATTTTGAGTCCACTTTCACACTCACAATTAGTATTAATATAATGTTAGGATAAATAGAGAAAGGAAGGAAGGAAGGAAGGAAGAAAGGAAGGAAGAAAGAAAGAGAAAGAAAGAGAAAGAAAGGAAGAAAGAAAGAAAGAAAGAAAGAAAGAAAGAAAGAAAGAAAGAAAGAAATGCTAAGGACCATTAGTGTTTCCCAATACAGCCTGGGTTGGGCAATATTCCATATATGCTTACCATAAATCATAAAACACAATTTACAGCAGGAAAAAGAGCACTTTATTGCCTCAGGTTGGCAGATCACCCAACTTCTCCTCCCAATTTAAGAAGTGTTAAGCTTCAATGAGACGCTAGATACTTTAGGAAAAAAAATATAGCCACAAGGTTAATGATGACAACAGCTGCCAGCAAATTTTCCATTGCAAGCATGTAAAGACTTGAAATGAATTTCAGCTCCCTTTTTTGTTTTAGTAGAATAAGTGACAAGTCTGTGCTGGTAGAACTTTTACTGCATTCTTTAACATCAGGATGGTAGACTTGTATTTGAAAATTATTAATTATAACTACTGTAAATGGTTTTGTAAAAAGAATGTAACATTCATTTATACGTATAAAATGCAAATTTATGTATTATACAAGTTATTCTGCTACTAGTACTTGGGCAAATATGGAGTTTCCCTTTTGGCCACAAGATTGCTGGTTAATCCTCACTTTAATGTTTGAGCTTTTATGATTGTTTTCTAATTCTCCAAAGGATTTTTAATAAATTGAACTGGGATTCCTGAAGTGTTGTACTCTGTTCTCAGTGGTAAATAGAAGAAGTTAGTTTATCAGACAGGAGGAGGAGGATTTTTTTTTTTAGTAGTTGAGGTCATCTTTGTCTTATTTTTGAAATTTGTATTACATATAGATATAATATAAATACATCTATGCATGTTTTCTAAAACATTCATCAGGCTCAGAAGAGAGAAAGGAAGATGAGAGTGGCAAAGACCCCCAAAGTGGTTATGTTTTGTGCCTTCAAGTTAGTTCTTGACTCCTGATGAATGTTGGAATAGTTCCTGTAGTTTTCTTGTCAAGGTTTTTCAGAGGTGTTTAGCCCTTCTTAGGGTTGAGAGAGAATGACTGGCCCAAGGTCAGTATTTAGGTTTCCTGCTGTAGTTTCTTTTCTGACTGATACCACAGCTGTTCTTCTTTTTGCTCCACTCTTCTTTCTGAGAAGAAGGAATAGAGGGAGGTAAAAAAAATGGAATCTTCACTTTTCTGCATGTCTGATGCATGCAAATATACGGAGCTTTTGATCTTGTTGCAGCTGCCATTTTGACTTTTTAATTCTCTTCTTGTATCTGCCTCTGGGGAAGAGAACTTTTCCCCCTCCAGCTGGCAGCACCCACTGTGTCATCTTTGTTATACAGTACGGCAATGGAACAAGTGGAAGTTTTCTGTTCCAAGAAAACTTTGGCAGCTGTTTCAGTGATGGAGAGTAGGCCTGCTTAAATGAGATGATATTGCTGTTTAACACCAGTAAGCTTTGCTTTAATAAGATTTAATCTGTGCAACACAATTACCATAAAATATTCCAACACATTTTGCATCTGGGGGTTGAGCAGCAAATGATAGGTCTATGGAGATTTTCAATCATCCAGGTCATGGTTGTCCCAAAGGTGCTTTTTCCAAACAGCAACTGGACTTTCTTGGGGTTTTTGTCTTTGAAAATGTTTCACTTCTCACCCAAGAAGCTTCTTCAGTTTGAATGGAAGAAGTTTCTTAGGTGAGAAGCGAAACGTTTTCAAAGAAAAAAACTCCAAGGAAGTCCAGTTGCCATTTGGAAAAAGCACCTTTTGGACAGCAAATGATATTTTAGCTTTTATTCCTTTTCTGTACACATCCCTACCTGTAAATATTGACAACAAATGACACTTATCTTCATCGAAATCACAAGGCTGTTGTAGGAAAGCTTTGCCTCAAAGCTGGCAAGTGGAAGGTGTGACAGTTAAAGTGAGAAAATCTGGCTGCATTTTCAGTATCCATTTTTTGTGTAGTAATGATATCATTTATGACTTATGTAGAAAGTGAACTAAAGTACACTGGCATAGTGAACTTCAGCAAAGTGATAGCAATTTTTTGCAGCCCTTAAAGGTTATTGAGGTAAACATGCTATACTGCTCTCTGTCAATCAAAATATTTCTAGCTAAATCTCAGTATGATTTATGGAAACATGTAGCCATTGCACAGCCATTATTATTCTGATAGAAAACGTTTACTTTTTAAGTTAATGCTGAACTAAAAAACGGCATCTTTTGGACACATTTCAGCAGACCACAATTTCTGCCCATTTGTGTCAACTTGGAATCGAGTGGAAACATGGCTAGACCTTCTCTATATTCTGAGCAATAGTTCCATCCACAGACAGGTTTTTCAAAAATAAATTCAGTGGAGACTGTGAAGCTTAATTACATTAAAGCTAAATTCAGCTCCTGAATTTAAATGTATTAAATGACTGACAAATTATATCTGTAGGAATATGTTGCTACATCAAACCTTGTCAGTTCTTATATGATGAAGAATTATTGTTTGGGGTATGTTTTTATCTATTTCTTTTGTGGAAGATGTTTGTACTTACATAACTGTGAGATGGAGAGCAGTATTTCCTTACAATTATGTCACTGTAGAATATATACAATCTCGTTCTTGTCTGAACAAGCACAGACTTCCCCTAGCTGAATGGGACCAAGTGAAGCATGAAAGTATTATCCATGCAAATTCTCTGTGTTAGGGAGGGTGGGGGGGAAGAAGAGGCTGAGTCTGTGAATGCTTCTGTTTAGTCATGAAGCTTTCTTTTGATCAATAGGCATCAACCTGTATTTTTAAGGTAACTGCTGATGTTGTCATCAGATGCACCATCAGTTCCTGGTAACTACTATAGAGTATTCCATAGCCAGCAATAGAAAACTTGCATGTACTTGCCACCTACTTGCTAGAGCAATTATACAAACTGAAGAGTAAAGGAACGATATATATAAGGCATCCTAATTAACCAACAAGAACTATGTCAGAATATGTATTGTGCAAAGATCACTGTACAACTTGAAGATAATTTTTCACTGACCTATATAAATAAGTAAATTACAGTTTGTCTTGTTTAGCACATAGAACAGTGTGCCTAATGTTAGTTAGCTAAAGGCTGTAGTACTTTATTGCCATAGAGTAAGTCCCATTGCAGCTAGTGAGATAACACCTGACTAGACATACAAAGGCTTGTATGTCTAGTGTTGTAATTTGTGTTAAAAGCTAAATTATACAAAACTATAAAGATTTTGATATAAGATTAACAAAACAAACAAACAAACACGACACATTTAAAAAGTATTCTCTCTTTGTGAACTGTACAATACTGGAAAAAGATCTACACATTTTTTGTAATCCATTTAAACTGCTGTGCTGTTAAGGCTGTTAAGGTGCCCCTGTTACCCCTGGTAAAATCACAGGGGTATTGAATCATAATAATTTCTAACCAAGTCTCTTCAATTCTCTTGCACAAAGATTTACTGAGTGGTTGTGAATCAGATTGTTGGTATGATTCTTTCAGCTGGAAGCAAATTGCTCATGCTAACTCAAAGGTAGAAGGTTCAGATATGATGAAAAATTCCATAAAGATGGATTTTACTCATTTCCTCTTACAAAATGTCTAGAAACCCAGATCAGTATGTGTAATGTAATACCAGAGAATTTATGTGAATAAATTAACATCGTTATTCTTATAGAATATACTTTTACTGATGAGCTATCCATTCTTTTAAGCTATCTCAAATATTTATCTTTGTTTCTGAGTGTTCTTAATTAAAAATCCATCACTTATTAGCATACTGTAGTAATAGTCCTTATAATGAAACCCCCAAATGAAAATAACAACTTCTCAAACTCTGTTGTATGTGTATATACAATACAAAGTAATGCTTCTAGCACCCTCTTCTGGCTTTGTTACAATAATCTTAAAATGGTAGTGTTACTGATTTCAAGGAATGGGATTACTGAGCTCTTACACTGATCTTTTTCTGTTGTGTTCAATTGCCCCCCTGGTTGAGTCTTTTAATTTATGAATGATGTCTAAGGAAAGAAAAAAAGAAAGAAAAAAGAAAGAAAGAAAAAAGAAAGAAAGAAATAAGAAAGAAGGAAGGAAGGAAGGAAAGAAAGAAGGAAAGAAGGAAGGAAGGAAAGAAGGAAGGAAGGAAGGAAAGAAAGAAAGAAAGAAAGAAAGAAAGAAGTGAGAATTTATCTCTCTGAACCTCCTGTCAGCTGGTATATATCTTAGTATAATGCAGGTCGCCATCATTTTGCCATCATTTTATTAATTTTTAATAAGCCTGATTTTAATTTTGGTTTATTTTTTGTTATAACCTTTTGAGAGACCTCAGAAATCAGCAGTAAGACAGATTCAATAAATAAATAAAATAATTACTTATCCTTGACTTAGGAAATTAAGCTAATGGCTTAGAAGGCATACTGGGAAGCCTCTTTAGTCATTAATCTGGACACAATAATTAATTACACATAAGGGAGTCAGGACTGAGTTCACCACTTGTCTCTCTGACATTTCCATGCATGCATATACCATATGCATCCACTATGTTAGCTGAATATTGAAATGATCAAAAGACTATTTGATATATTTTGCAGCATTTCAGTACAAACATTCAGGGAACAATTCCCACTGACATGTACTAAATTCCACTACCTGCATAGAAATAGCATAGTACTATTCTATTATTATGCATACATTTCATTCTTAACTCGTCTCTTAATTAAATAGTATGATTCTGATAGTCTGTTTTAAAAGAGAACATTTGTATTATTTCTAGGTTATATCCTATTTATAGGTTGAACTGTGGACTTCCTGATGCTCCCTTTGACCATAATTGCTGAAAACCGACAGCATGTTTCCCACCATTTTAAGGTGGGAAATGTACAAAAACTATACTACAAGCGATGTGACAGATGGAACAAATTTTAAAAACAAAGAGAGTTCCCCAAACTCTTCCCTCCCCACAAATCTGACAATGACTTATGTCCTATACAAATTGCATCTTTCCATCAGCTTATGCTCATAAAAATGTATTGATAAGAGCATATCTGAATTACCCCCATCATGTCTTTTTGTTAGTATGTTCATGATGTAGCAATCACTTCCCACCTAGATAGCTTCCATTAAGTTAAGAGAGAAAAAAGAAGAATGGGACTAGAGAAGTCCCAATATATGTGTGTGTGTGTGTGTGT
>WNWU01021146.1:0-28238 GCA_012654045.1 Ptyas mucosa | reverse complement strand
CTGGCTTGTTTGCCTTCTTCGGTTAGCCACACCCCCATCACCTGACTCCTCCCTATAAAGGTCAAATATTTATTTTATTTTATATATATATACTAAAGATACAAGCTAGTATAAAAGATTAGCCATTAAATAACATGAAATAAAATGAAATTTTCCCCGGCTATATAAAATGTAGATTAAATTATATTATGTAAATGTCTGTATAACACTGTATAACAAGTCTAATCTTATTGTAACTCAAGTAGAGCCCACAAGGAAACTAGAAGAAATTATGTAGTGAAGTTGGCTCCAAAATAAGCCAGGTTATACCCAGGATATGAGCCTTTAACAACAGAACACATGGGTGCTGATCTCAAGATCTATGTACCTTAACTGTTTTGGCTTGGATTGCCAATCATGAGCAACAAATATCAAAATCTTACAAATCCTTCATTCTAAATCAAAATAGCCCAAAGGAACAGAAACCAGACATATGCTAGACCCCACAAAACAAAAGGTTATGATTTTATTGAAGCAATGAAGCATAGAGCACGGCATTGATGGCTTGTATTTAGCTCAGCCAAAGCACCTGATACAAAACTGAAAAGAGGAATAATAATAATAATAATAATAATAATAATAGTAATAATAATAATAATAATTTTATTTCTATACCGCCCTTCTCCCCAAGGACTCGGGGTGGTGTACAGCCTATTAAAAGCACAAAGACAAACATCAATTAAAAATAATTAAAATTATTAAATAATTTCCACTCAGATTTAAAACCCCAAAAATTTAAAACACCCAATTTAAAATCATTACATTGATAGCCCGGCCTGGCGGAACAACAGGGTCTTGAGGGCACAGCGAAATACACGGAGGTTGGAGATCTTACGCATTTCTGGGGCCAGTTCATTCCACAGGGCAGGGGCTTCCACAGAGAATGCATGTGCTGAATCTGTATCAGTTTTAACTAAAGTATAAGCAGATATTGTTTAGGTCTGAAGCAAGCAAACAAATATATTCCAGCTCATTGCCAAATAGATTATAGTTGAAGTTTTTAAGACCAGGCGTTCCAATACAACCATATTAAATGCAATCACTGAAATACAGGAATTGTTTGTTTGGAATATGCACTTTTCAACAAGATGAACATCTTGATTCCAATCATATGTACCATCAAACCATTCTGTCCATAATAGAATAAGAACAGGTTTACTGAGCTAGACTAACTTTTTAGGTTGCTCTCTGTTCTAGGATTATCTATTTAAAAGGTCTATGTCCCAACGTTAAGCTACAAAAGTATATGCACACACATACACACAAACATACAGAACAACTAATCCACACTCTAGTTAAGAAGGCAATACAATAAAACATTTAACTGTGTTAGCCAGAAGAAAAAAACACTAAAAATTTTCAACAGTAGACTAGGAGGTTTAAAAATATCTACACTGGTCCAGGAATCTCAGTGAAACTCCTTCTGTATTTCTGTATTTATTTATTTATTTACATGGAATTAAGGAATACCAGATTCTACCCGACTCCAACCAAAAGCCACAACAATGAAATAAATGGATTATAGACACCCAAACAATGACACATAGAACATATTTTTTTTGAGGCAACTTTATGTCTTCAGAATTATTTGGACTATAAGTTTCTTTGAAATACGTAAGGAATTAGTTATTGTGTAATAATGGAATGGGTGAGCCACATTTTGCAATAGAATTAAGCTACATTTGGAAGCTAGTTTGGACATTGCCCATACTTGAAACATTGAATTTCCTTGTCTAAGATCCATTTTTCAGTCCCGCAAGAATTGGCAAAGGCTCTCTCTTGGCATCATAGTGCACACTTCAATCTCTGCAGATCACTGAAGGGTAAAATTGTTCAATTTTGAAAACAGTGTTTGAAGTGAAACAGCCATCGCTTTGTAATTTGTAGTCAACTGTACTTTTCTCTGATATTCTTTGGAGTTCAGCGTGTTAAAAATATCTTTTGCTTTTTTGTTCTTTATGCTAAAACCCCTGAGTTCAAATCCTCAGCCCCAGTGGAATAAAATAGTATATCTTTATTCATCCTATCAGTTCATCTGATTGATTAGTCAGTATCACACAAGTTCAAAGCAACATGTCCTGTCAAGACAAGTGCTATTTTCTTTAGTAATTTACCACTTCCTTCTTCCTCCAATCCGGTAGACAAAATAACAATGGAGAGGGAGAAGGAGTTCAGACTGTTCAAGTCACTTGAGAAATAAGAATGTTTTGGCATGAAGTAAATCTAACCTGTTACTATAAACATTAGTACCCCATCACTGTCGAGCCCCATGGCAAGGCACTCATGGTGCTCCACCTAAGGCAGTGAAATATGTGCATAGTTCAGACATACAAGTTAAATCCCAGGCAGCAACAATAAAGAGTAAGAACCCAAAGCCTTTTCCCAGGTTTTATCTAAAGCAGGCATCAGCGCCCAGAGTGGAGCAATTCAGTTGCTAATTCCTTTTCTGAAACAACTGCACTTCCTCTGTTTGTGTAGAACTTCCTTCGGTGTGAAGAGTTGGGGCAACACAATGTATACAAATACAATAAAAGTTGTGCTGCATTGTCACCTGTGTTTTTTCATCCCCTAACTTGTAGATTCAGTTGTATGACAGGAAAAATCCATATCTATTCAATATGCAAAACTGAACCAGCTTTTCTTAAAAATGCCTCTCACTTTTTTCAGCCAAGGTTTCTCCCAGGTAAATGCACGCAAAATTGCGATCTTAATCAATGAAGATTGATTATGTGTGGCCATCGGCTAAAGTACAGAATTGGTTTTTTTCAAGAGTGGGGGTCCATGGCTAGGTTGCAGAACCGGATAACACTAGAGGAAACTAAAGCGTAATCTTTCTTTTTTTTGTTGTTGCCATCTAATAATCATCAGAAAGTCTGCACTAAAGATATTGTAGGCAGGATTATCAAAAATAATAGTGTTGGTTTAAATACAATTGTCTGAGAGAGCATCATTGTAATATGAACATATCTTGTGATATTTTTATTTTCATCATCCTATATTAAAATACAAACTAACATAAAAGGAAAAGGGATTGACAGAACACATGAGAAGTGCAAAGAAAGTTATATTTAATAAATATAACAAAGGTGACCTCTTACTTTTTTTAGTACTGTTGGAAGAAATGTCCATCTGGGTTCAGTTCCAAGTGGGGAGAAAGACACTGGAAACATGGAGGCTATTTGGAAAGGTGGTTTAATGGTGGAGAGGACCACATGGTTTGAAGTCCTGGGTAGCTGACCACATGGAGTGGAGAGTGAGATATATTTATACCCTCTCTTGGGCGTTGAACTTGCTTCCTGTTCCTGTGAAAGAAATGTATTCTGATTGGTAGTCAGACTCCCATGGAGCCCTGCAGGGGTATCTTTGTAAATTGTCTTGAGTCCCAGGCTTGGTTGAATCTTGCTGGGTAATGTCATCTTCCCAGGTACCATGTGGTGAGATGGGTAGAGGGCTAATCCTATTATGTCCTGAGGGTGAAGGTCTTTTGTCTTGTAGATAGGATGGCCCAGTCTTTCTGGGGCTATTAGCAAAGGTGGGGCTGCTTTCCAAGAGCATGTTTCTCCTTTTCTCATGCAGGGAGGTATAATATTCTACCTTTTTAATATTTCCTAGAATATTTCATTTTTCTAGGAGTGGGCTGGGTGCTAACTTCCTACAGTACAGAGATATTAACAATACAACCTCTAAGTTTAAACTGTCTCTAGGTTTAAAGAAATAACATCCATCTATAAAATATCTTAAAACACTGATAGTCAACTTACTAAAGGCCAGTATTCATAACATGTTTTTCTCATAATTTCATCTAAAAGATAGTAAATTATCAAATGTAAGTAAGCTTATATGTAAAATGAACAGATCAAGGCATTAAAATAAATTCAAGTGATCCATTTAACAATACCTTTCTTTCTAAGAGCTCTTTGTTAGGCATTTGGGAAGAAAGCAACCTTCTACATTACTTTTAAAAATGCTGCTTTTAGGGAAAGCAAAGGCTTTAACTTCAGCCAGATTTCAGGCTGAGTTCGTTTTAATAATAGTTTTAACTGCTTATTTATTTTTATTTTTCCTTTTCTTTTTTAAAATAATCTTAAGTATCCTAAGCATACAAAACTTGTATTTGTGAGTATGTTTGTATTTCTGCATTTAAATCTGTACCCAAACATTGCCTCACTATTAACTATCTACTATAATAAATTATTTCTGCCCACTTCTGGGGTTTGCAAATATACTTTAAAATGGAAATATTTACAGATTTATCTTTTTTTTAAAAACCCAAACAGCTGTGATAAATAAAAGTTTCACTACTCTGCTTACATAATCTTCCATCCAAAACTTAAAGTACAGGGCCAGCCAAATTGATAAAACCCAAACCGAATGACATACTTTTTAGTTTCTGGAAGAAAGATAGCATTCATAATACCAAATGCCCACTGATATTCTGCTGTTGAGCTGCTCAAAATACTAACAGCTGATTTAAGTGTTTGAAGGTCTTTTGCTATATTGTCATCATCAGCACTCATCAGATTCTATTTCAAACTCTTGGCTCTGCCCCATCCAGAGTTTTTTGGTGGAGCAGGGAGAGAAAGTCCACAGGCACCGAGAGGCAGCTCTCATCCTCAAGAAGGTTGAACGTCCTCGAGGCCTTTTTCCTCAGCTAGTTGTCCTCCTGATGTGCTGGATTTCCCCAGTACTTGGAAACTGAAGCTCAGCACCATTTCTTCAGGCTGAGGAATGCTGCTAAACTGTGAGCATCTCATGCTGGTGAAAGAAGATGCTGTCTTTACAAGCCTCTGCTTTTTAAGTGGGCTGAGATCAAGGCCTTTCTGGGAATTGGGGACCGCGGGTCTTAAGTTTGTGAAGTTTGGAGAACTCTGTCCTAAAATGTAAATGGGACCACCTTATGGCTCCCACTTCACTAACCTTAATCCCTGTTACTATCACCAATTTTATCATCCTTCACTCCTCTGGACCTCATCCTACCCCAGCTACCCCCTTACAACTGGATGAGTCCCAAAGTTTTTCAGCCTCATGCTACACCTCTGGCTTCCATTCCCCCACAGCAACTGCAGCATCACCAAGAAGAACCAGCTCTACTGCCTCTCATTTTTATCTTGCCACCTCCTGCCCTTCCACCCTACAAACAACGTAAGGAAATACGTGTGAATATTTCATTAACTTTTCAAGCTAGTGCCCTCCACTTAAAAAAAACCAAAAGCCTTTTATATATGGCTCCATAGGAGGCCTCTTTCCAAAAAAAAGGAGGAAAGGAGCCTCTGACATATTTTCCAAAGCAACAAAAGGCAAGACAAGAAACAATGGATGGGATTAACCAAGGAGAGAAGCAAAACTAAGGAGAAATTTCCCAACCGAACAATCAACCATCAATCAGTGGAACAATTTGCCTCCAGAAGTTGTAGATGCTCCAACATTGGAAGTTTTCAAGAAGAGACTGGACAACCATTTTTCTGAAATGGTATAGGGCTGTAATGGTGAACCTATGGCATGCGTGCCACAGGTGGCACACGGAGCCATATCAGTGGGCACGCGAGCGTTGCCCTAGCTCAGCTCTGGCGCGCGCATCTCATTTTCAGGCCTTCCGGGCCCACTGGAAGTCGGCAAACAGGCCATTTCCAGCCTCTGGAGGGCCTCTGGAGGGGTGGGGAAGGCCCGTTTTTGCCCACCCCAGGCTCCTAGAAAGCCTCTGGAGCCCAGGGAGGGTGAAAAACTGAACTTCCGGTCCCACCAGAAATCGGCAAATGGGCATGCATGGGGGGGGCAGGGCGCATTGAATTATGAGTATGGGCACACGCGCACACAACCCCCCCACTTTTGGCACGCAATGGCAAAAAAGTTAGCCATCACTGGTATAGGGTCTCCTGCTTGAGCAGGGGGTTGGATTAGAAGACCTCCAAGTTCCCTTCCAACTCTATTATTCTAGGTTCTAGATTCCTTATCACTGTACATCCTGGGCAATTGTATACTTGACTAGTATTTCATGGATGTATTCCAATTGGGTGGGCCTAGCTATTGTGATCAAAGGCTATTTTTAATGTTTTTGGGGGGGGCACAAAAAAGGGACAAGCCACCATCTTGACTTTTTTTATCCCAGGTCCTGTGGGAGCCTCTGAATGAACCATATAAACTGAGATGCTGAGCCTTAAATGCCAGCAAACATCAGGTATATATCTATTCAGCCTATAAAATAAAATGTCTAAAAGTAATAGGAATATGATATGGAATTGATGATTAAACAGAACATATTTGTAATAAACAAGTTGTTTAGTCTGAATACAGTATGTAACATATTATAGGTGTACATGTACTCAACAAGGATGAATAATAAGGATGGACTCATTTACAATGAGGACATTATTTTCTATTTCACTGGTAAACACTCCTTGTCAAAATGTTTAAATATAGACAGATTATTTATGTCAATAGAGAGCACTATAAATGTCAAAAGTAGTTGTCACATAATAACATCTATTTCTTGACAATTAGTGTTCAGCTTTTGTGAACTGTATTTCCAAACATATCTGAGCTTGAAAATTTTGTCCAATACGGTGAAGCATTTAAGGACACCTTTTATTTTCATTTGCAAAACAGATTCAGGATATTCCTGCCACTGAAAAGGCATGCTTCCTGGTTTCCAAAATTGATATTGTTTCATCAATATTAATATTAAGAGTCATGGTGGCACAGTGGTTAGAATGCAGTATTGCAGGCAAATTCTGCCAACTGCCAGCAGTTCGGCAGTTCAAATCTCACTGACTCAAGGTTGACTCAGCCTTCCATCCTTCTGAGGTTGGTAAAATGAGGACCCAGATTGTTGGGGGCAATATGCTGACTCTTTAAACTGTTTAGAGAGGGCTGTATAGTACTGTGAAGTGGTATATAAATCTAAGTGCTATTGCTATTGCTATCAATGTGATCAAAATGCATCCACTCGGCCTGACTTCATCAAACAAACAGAAACATACAGAAACAATTGTATCTCTCAGATAACCAGTCCCATCTCATGAAGAGCTTTATAGGTGATAACTAGCATTTTGAATTTATAGGTGACAATCAGTACCTTGCCTGGTAACCAATGCAGCTCACAAAATGGTGGCAACATATGAGCGTATTGTGACAAACTCATATTGCCCACACCAACATGAACCCAGATTACATCCATGGCTACCACATGAAAGAGTAAAGATGGAATATCCCCAGAACTTCAAAGCAGTGCCTTCCATTCCCAATTCTGATCCAAAAAGACTATTATGTTGACAGTATAAAAAACTGCTGAAAGATTAAAAAGCATCAAGATGCTTCTTGTATCCATCCCCCATCCCGAGCTGCCACTAGTCATAAACAAGTGTAGCCAATGCTGTTACCATACTGAATCCTGGCCTGAAATCTGACTGAAATGGGCCTGAGTAGTTTTGATTCAACAGCAGACCACAAGTCTTCATTTTCATCAGAAAATTTGTAGTATATCAGATGACTATTCTGTCTGCCCATTGTTAACCAGATCTGCATCTTATCAACCAAGTAAATGCATGTTGGAAGATTCAATAACCAGAGGACCTAATCTCCTTATCTGAGTAAAATAAAGTGGGCCAAGTGATCTTGGCTTTGTCTCCATTGCTTTGTCTCCATTTCCTTGTAGCACCCATCATGTGTTGGTATATTGCCAAGTCATTTGGTCAGTCATAATCTACCATCCAAACAAATGAGTTTGTGCATGTATGTGTAACCCTAACATACATACTGTATCATGAGCCTTCTATTTTAATAGGCTGGAAAGTCACTGGCCTTAAGCAATTATGGAAAGTGCAGCTGGATTTATATGAGCAGACTTACAGCAGTTAGAATTATCTTTGCTTCTATTCTGTTGATAATGGACAGTGCTATGGTCTTTACAAAGGCCCCTTGATAGGGCAATAAAATCCTATGGCAACCCATATAATTGTAGAATTTTTAAACCTGGGACCTAACATAATGGATTATATTCCTCACAAATTCAAAAATTTGGATGCTTTGTAGGGAGACAGTTGAGATTCTCTGGTGCCAGAGGGCTTAGCACCAAATTGTGAAGGCTATGCACCATAAATCCACTTCAGCATTAACAAAGAAAAAAGTAAGGAATAGCTCTTCAAAACGTAAGCTTTATTCATTCCCATTGATGTGTTACACTTTTCAGAGACATACCAATAGCAGTTATACAAGAAAACTCAGCTGTCCCCTATCATGACCCTTTATCATAGGTTTTTCATGGTCTCATTACTACAACCAGACAGTTATTTGCCAAAAAAACCCTACGCTTTTCTAAAATTGGCAGAAGGCCTTATGTATTTGGGCATCTCTTCTGCTTACACTGAACATTGTGAAAGCCATTTCAGAATTGAGAGCCCTATTACTAATGCACTTTTCTTCAGAATATACCCTTTTGTCCTAAAACTAAGGACAAGCCCAGATTACCTAGAATTAGTTGAACCGTCCGCTTCATTTCATAATAGGCTGTTCTTAGGGGTAGATTGGTTCTTAGGGATAGAATAAAACTTTATTGTCTCAAATGCCTTATGTTTAAATAAAGCATTTTAAAAATATTCTCTATTAAAATTTATTAAAATCTTTTAAAATATTTAAAAGTATTTTAGGCCGTATAATATTAATAGATTTTAAAATGTTACCTATTTACAGGAAACAGTATTTCTGGGTGCAAATAATTAAAACAAAGAACACTGCTGCTTCAATTTGGTCCAACAAAAATAACCAGATGATACCAAGTTCAATGAGGTTAGTCCAAGTTCTGTGTGTGTGTGTGTGTGTTTGTGAGAGAGACAGAGAGAGAGGGGGGGGAGGGAGGGGGGAGGGGGGAGGGAGAGAGGGAAAGAAGAAAATAATGTATTATTTAGTTTCATATTTCTCTAGATTCTATACACACCACAAAATGTTACAGACAGTCATAACAGCTGATAATGAAAGCTGCCACATATTTTTCTCTTCATTGGTTATGAATAATATAACACAATGTGTGATGTGCCATTATTATTTCTTTCCATATCTACACTGCATGAAATTGGCTGAAAGGCAAAAAAACCTTTCTACATAGTGATGTAACAATGATGTTCAGATATTCTTGGGAAACAGATTAGGTGAAAATGAAGTAGGGACATTCTCTCTCCACGTTTCTAGGTTTAAACAAAATTCTTTTGAACATGAATTTTCTATTTTTATTCCATATTCTGAAAAAATTGAGAGGGAAGGGCTACCATAATTTTTCTCAATGTGTTTTATATATTTCTCCTCTAATGAATAGTTTTGCTCCGATTCTGTATGTAAGAAAATACTTAAGATTCATTATTTGGGGAGTTTCAGAATTTGCTGAGTAAAATATTATGGAGTAATTAAACGGCTCTTTATGTCTCGTTCCAGCTATCAATTTTTATTGTAGGTGGGATGTTCCTGGAGAAGAAAAGGCCAGCAGCCTCCCAAAGGGAGTAAGTGGAATCTATTGGCTTACTCATAGTATCAGTGAGTCGTAACTTAGGGTGCCTGGCACCAGCTGAAGCAGGAAGGCCGGCCAACAACAATGCCTTTACAGTCAAATTTCATGATAGGCTTAACAGCAGACTGTAAATAATGAAGGGACTTTTTTTCTATTGGACTGTAAACTGTATGAGTAAAAGGCCCTACTTTGCAAATAGGCAAGGCTGTATTTTTAGGGGTTTTGCACATTTTCATGTAAAGCAATTCATGGCAAAAAATCTATTTACTACCTCATAATTTGATCTTGCTATGCTCGTAATATACATGTCTGTATGTAATACATGCGTGTGGTGTATTTGTCTCCTCCCCCCCCCCCCCCCTCTCTCTCTCATCTGTCTATCTATCTGTATTTCTGTCTATTTCAACAGACCACAGGACAAATGAAGTAGCAAGACGCCTAAACTACATGACATAGAGTTGGCTATTTTATCTGCATGTTCAGTTTTGTTGTTTCTCAGGCCAGATGAATACATTTGGAAGCATTCTATTTTTAAATATAATTTTTTATCAAACATTTTCATTATAGTAATAAAAACTATCACAAACTAAACATGGAGAAGATGAAGACAATAGAAAAAATAATAAAAAGTATAGAAAAAAGAAAAGAATGTTGACAGACAGACAGACAGACAGACAGATAGATAGATAGATAGATAGATAGATGATGGATGGATGGATGGATTGGTGGATGGATGGAGACAGAGAGGTATAGATGTATAGTGTGTGTGTGTGTGTGTGTGTGTGTGTGTGTGTGTGTGTAACATACCTCTCATCACAAGTGTAAATTTAATAATGTTTCACCTCCTATGATATTATAGCTCCAACTGCTGATTTTGAATTAATCATAGTTGACATTTGTGGAATGGTTTCAAAGCTGAAAGCATTTCATGTGCATTATTTAGTTGAGATCTTTAAAACTAGAATGCAAAGTAATTCAATATTATTATAGTGCCTACTGTAGATGGAAGATTGGAATCAATAGGATTGCATGATGTACTTTAAGGATTATTTTTGCATGGAATGTTTATCTAGTTACTGAATTAACCCATTTTCTGGGTTTTCATTATATATTCAACTATGTATAAATTATGGATACTTAAGTACAGTAATACTTCTTGCCCAGACTAAAACAAATCAAAATCACACATTGTATAAATACAGCTACTAGGTTTTTAACTGAGTGCATTAAGTACAATATATTATGCAATCGTAGCCAGGAAGTTCACAGCATAGGCCTATTCAACACCTAAAGCTTCTTGATTTATAGCTTTATCTCTTATCAATCTGGAAGATTTATGGGTTTCTTCAGGACAAGAGTGAACAGCTTTTTTTCATCCTGGGAGGCTTGCACATATTAAAAAGGTGTCTTTCCCTCATTCTCTTAAGGGTGTAGGATGACACTACCAAAGGACAGAAGCAAGATTTCTCAACTTGACTTTAAAACTTTATTTTTTTACTAAAATAGTAAAGAATAAACAATTCCTCTCAAAACATTGAATATTGATCTTTTTTGCTGTTGGGTGTTAACACTGAAATGCTTAATTATATAGTCCTGATTTTTAATGCTGGGCAGACTAAGAGAAGGAAAATGTTCACCTTTTATTTTTAGAATGTATGTCTTTTATTTTTAGACTTTTGATCTAACCCAGTAGTTCCAAGGACACTGAAAGTATAACACTTAAAATGATTGAGAAACCACATGTTCTATGTCCATAGAGACTATTTGGTGTTAAAAATTATTTGAAGAGCAAAGGCATGACACTTGGCTAAAGAAAACAAAACTTGACAGGGGCAAATATCCATCATTCATTCCTGGTGACATTTTAAAGTGGCCAAGAATGAGAGAATCGAAAAGTGGGCATGGAAGGCTGTTGTAAAAAGTCAGCATAAGAGATTTAAGGCCCAGCAGCTGAATGTGAGAGGATGGGATAGAAGACAGTAGCTGATATACAGGGAAGGGAAAGAGGAGCAGCTGGGAATGAAAATTAGATATGTATCTGAGCATCTTCCTCCCTCAAATGTTCAAGAGAATTCAGACAACAAGTTTTTGGAATACTTTTGGCAGTTAGACTGAATGGACATGATCGGTATCAAGCTTTAAGGGTACAGTATGGTCTTGGCATGTCATAGCCCCAGAGTGTAATTTCTTTACCTGTAAACTGGAAAAATTGCTAATCTATTAGGGCTGGGCAATGCAGTGACATTTTTACATGGAAGGGGATTGAAGGCTGCAGAGGGAATGTGGCCCACTTGAAGTTCTGGGGCAAGTTTGAGAGAGTCTGGAAGATTTTCTTTGTTTTTAATATCTGTAATTCAGGATTGAATCCTCATATACTTCCCACCTCAAAAATGGTAGGAAAGTGAACCACAAGACAGACAGACAGACAGACAGACAGACGGACGGACGGACGGACGGACGAAAATAAAATCCTTAACAAAAATATTGGGTATATCTTGAGGGGGAAAGAACACCAGCTTTAAGGATGATGTTAGCATAATGTGAAAGCCAGTTTGGTGTAGTAATTAAGACACCAGGCTAGTGACTCTCTCTCAGCTCAACCCAACTCACAGGGCTGTTGTTATGGGGAAAATAGGAAGAAAGATATTAGGTATATTCACTGCTTTGATTATTTACAAAAATAATATTATTTGGATAAACAAACAAACAAATAAGAAAAAGAGTTCCTCCAAATATCCCACCATATGTCCCCTGAAAATCTGAAAAAGGAGACCCCTTTTACTTCTAAAAGTTGTCAATTATAATGTGGTAAGTTTAAAGTAAAAAAAGTAATTTGTTATCCACCTGAAGAGGAACTGTGTTAATTGTAGTTATTGTACTGTAGTGTGGGTCCTGACGATAGCCCTGCTTGCCTGCCTGCCTGCCTGCCTGCCTGCCTACTTTTTGAAATGCCTGTCACCCGAAAACCAAGTACATCTCAGATTGACCAAAAAAGGTTGCATCTCCCAAGGGTGTAACTTGTGAGTTGTAAGCAGTGCGCAGTTCTGTACTTTCTGGCTAGTTTTCAGTTTTGAGTACTTTGAGCAAACATCTTTAGACATTGTCCAGCTTTGTGGTTCATGTTATCAACTCATAAGCTACTAGGACTGTTTTGGCATTTTGGCAGTTATTGACCATGTGACAGTTGCAGCCAACAAGCCATTCAAATGAAGTTATGAATTTTCCAGGCCTGATCCAGAACAAGTGGATTGTGGAGAGCAGCCTAAAATAAACCTAGTGTATCATGTCCCAGCAATGCCTGCTGTGGAAAAAAAAAAGCCTTTTGACTCCAGCCGTTAGTATCATAGGCTGAGAAAATGTTGTCTGTTCTACATCGCTTGTCAAAGCTGCTTGTCTACTACAAAAGCATATTGTTCCATTACATATAATGTTAGACATTGAAATTCAGGATCTGGGCTGTATCACATAATAGACAGAACTGAAATATGTACAGATCACTAGTGCTCACATTAAGCTTTTCTGGAGGAGAAAAAAAAACATTTAAAACCTAAGTGGGAAATATGGCATTTCTTTTTTTTTTAAGACAAATTTCAGTATTACTATACATGGCTGATATAATGTATTGTTACTAAGGCAATTGTATTCAAATGCTTTCCCAGCAGTGGTGGCTTGACCCTGGTTCGCACCGGTTCTATAGAACTGGTAGTAAAACCGGGGGAGGCTCTGCCCACCGACCCCGACATCATCAAAATGCTTCTGTGCATGTGCAGAAGAGTGTGCGCGTGAGCGAAGCATGCGTGTGCATGCGGCTCCGCTTCTAACTGGTAGTAAAGGTAAGTAGTACCCACCCCTGCTTCCCAGGCTGATCTAAATCACAGCTCCCTTGTTCAAAGTGATCAGTTACATTTGTATACTGATCAAATATCATAAGTGTTACTTTTCTGTAGTCAGCAAGACTTCTAGACATAGATGATCCATTATTCCCTATAATTTGATTGACCTGTGTATCTATGATGCAATATAGCAATGTTTCTCAGTCTTGCTGGGGAATTCTAAGTTGAAGTCTGTACAGGTAGTCCTTGATTTACAACAGTTCATTTAGTGACCGTTCAAAGTTACAACACTGAAAAATGTGATTTATGACCATTTTTCACAGTTATGACCTTTGCAGCATCCCCATGATCATGTGATCAAAATTCAGATGCTTGGCAACTGCTTTATTTTTATGATAGCTGCATTGCCCTGGGATCATTTGATCCCCTTTTACGGTCTTCTGTCAAGCAAAGTTAATGGGGAAGCCAGATTCAATTAACAACCAGGTTACTAACTTATCAATTACAGTGATTTACTTAACAACTGTGGCAAGAAAAGTTATAAAATGGGGCAAAAGTCACTCAATAAATGTTTCACTTAACAACATAAATTTTTGGCTCAATTGTGGTCATAAGTCAAGAACTACCTGTATTTCTTAAAATTGCCAAGGTTAAGAAACAGTATGATACAAGATAGCTCACACTGGAGAAACGAACAGGGCTGAAGCCTTACAAGCAAGCAAGCAAGCACATAAAACACAAAAGAGGGAAGAATGGGGCAATAAGGAAACACATTCCATTTGTAAATTATTTTGAATCCCCAGAAAAGGGATACTCTTCAAGCCACTTAAATTCTGGAAAGTAATCTGGTCTTTGGACAGTTGATAGTTGCCTGAAACCAATTTGAAATGAAGTTGGTCTAGCTGACAATCTGGCACGTGCAAGTCCATAGGGCAGCATTAGGCAGCTGAGAGTTCTACATGTTTGTAGGTATCCCTCATCATGCCCACCCTGTCTCCTCTGGCCTTTAAAAAGATTATTTCAATAAAAGTAGATAGGGAGTTACAGAACAAAGCACCAGGCTTTCAACCTACTTAATTGCAGGACCACCTTGGGTTCATAGGATCCCACAAGGGTGGGATCTCATTTGTCTTCGGGTATATGAATGTTTGTGCCCAGCAAAGCATCTTGGCAGCTACCATTTAAAAGGGCAATTCCTCCTCCCCACCAACATTTCACAAATACATCTACCATTTGTTTTCACAATTTCAAATGCACCCAAACTTATTGTTGAACTCTTAAGTTCAATTTAGCTTGTAGTCGCCGCTGTTTTGGTTGGAGATTCTCAGTCATCCAGGTCATGATTGTCCCAAAGGGGTTTTTTGAAGAGGCAACTGGAATTTCTGGTTTTTCTTTGAAGACATTTCACTTCTTATCCAAGAAGCTTCTTAGCTCTGATCACAAATAGTTCCTGTAGTCTGCAATTTTTCGGGAAATCCGTTTCATACTCCCACACCATTCGAAGAGTGTTCATCCCAAAGTGCATCGCTAAATGTCTTTGGACATTCTCAGTAATCTAAGTCATGGTTGTCCCAAAGATGCTTTTTGAAGAGGCTAACTGGACTTTCTGGTTTTTCTTTGAAGACGTTTCACTTCTTATCCAAACATCTTCAAAGAAAAACCAGAAAGTCCAGTTGCCTCTTCAAAAAGTACCTTTGGGACAATCAAGCATGGATTTTTCCCCCCCAAGCATAGAAATAGATGGTACAGTTGTCAGTATTTTTCAGTTTCAAAATTTGAAAGAAGAGAATAAGAATTCTTTCCCATTAAACTGAATTAAACATTACTAGAAATCTGTTCTTTGAACTTCAACTTACCTCCTTGACTGAGGCATCTGCAGGGAAGATCAAAAAAGATCAAGATGGTGGTTGTGACATACAACGAAAGTCCTGGCCCTTTTTACATGGGATTCTGTCCATTAAGAAAAGGACAGGGGTTTTGGTTGCACAATTGTGACTGCCATCTTGACTTTTTTTTTTACTGCCCCTGCAACAGCAGCAGCAACAATAACAGCATCTCTCTCCCTACTCATTACTGGTGCTACAAGACTTGGAACGAAAAAGAAATGAGATCATAATAGGATTCGGGTCTCTCCAACGGAACATGACAGCATGACAGTGCCAATTTTTTTTTTGCTCAGCACAAGTTTCAAAGAGCACTATAACCTTTGAACTTCAGTTGTAACAAAACGCTACACAGGGCCTGTATGACAAATGGCTTTGGGGATTAGCAGCAGGCTGTGGGAGAATAACCTCATGACATATTTTGTTTTCAGTTCAACATTTATCTTTTTTTTTCTTTCCTTTTTTCTTTTTGGTCTCTGAATTAGTTTCTATAAAACCGGCAAGCTTTGAGAAGGACTTGTGGGGCTCTTCAATAAAAAAGTCACTTTAATGTTATATGATAACACTGAACAGACTCCAGACACACCATTCTCTTATCTTAGATATACATGCAGCACAACTCAGGCGAGGTAGAGAAGTTAATGCATCTGTAACTCTAGGTAACAGTAGCAGCAGTAGCATATTAGTGTGGTAATCATTCTTGCATGTGGAATATCTAAAGATGTCTTTTATTGAATTCAGTTTGTTTAACTGAGTTAAACTCTGGAGATATGAATCTCATTTACAAGATGATGTTGGCAAGGAAGTTGATCATTACAAGAATACATAAAAGATAAGGATGAAACTAAAAGTGAACAATCTACTTATATTGTATGTGCATCTTTCCATCTTAACACAGCTGAAGTGGATTAATGGATTGTTCACATGTTATAAGGCAAGACTGGAATACTTTGCTTCACAGGAGTAAATATTCTTGACCTGCTAAATTTTTTTTTATGATCAGGTCTTTTCAGGAAAAGTAAATACTTTTATACAACTAATCAGATTAGACATCTATATTTATTTTTTTCCCTATGGCATGGAGCATTCTTAGACTTCTGCTGTGGTATTTCTTATAGTAGGAATGTGAATACTAAGTGTATGACTGTATATTATGTTTTACTGTAATGACCCACAAATATTATGAGCACTTGGAGTCCTTATTTATCAAGATGTTTACATTTAAGCTTATATTTAGCTATTTGCTGGTATTCCTTAGAATTTTCACTTCATCAACCCAAATTCTCTAGCAGCACAAATTCTAGCTCCATTTGATCTAATATTAATGTTTTATATTATAATTACATTATAATGTTTTACATATATTTATGTAAGGGGTGTCAAACTCAAGACCCGGTGGCTGGATCCAGCCCATGGGGCGCTTAGATCTGGCTTGTGGGGCCACCCTGGAAACAGCAAAGGACGGCTCACGGTGCCTCTGCCAGAGAAAATGGAGCTCGCAGCCCTCCTGAGCCCTGTTTTTGCCGGCAGAGGGTTGCAGGAGGCCATTGCAGCCAAAAACAGAGCTTGGGAGCCTGTTTTCACTGGCAGTGTGCTTGGGCCACCACCAGTGTCCCTGACCATGGCCTCCCCACACCCCGAAGTCAAATACAACTCTGATGTGGTTCTCAATGAAATTGAGTTTGACACCCCTGGTCTAGGCTAGCAACTGAAGTATGATCTGCTTGAAAATCAGTAATATCACTGAAATTTTAATACTTAGAAAGTGGGGAGGGGAGAGGGACTTTAGAATGAATGATGGCTGCCTTTCATACTTTGCTGTTTTTAACTTACTGTAGAACTTTTAAGGAACGCCTGGGTATTTGGAAAAGTATCAAAAAATGTATATTACCTATGTGATAAAACTATCTCTTCAGTTTTCTTTGGATATATTACTTGGCTTAGGGGAAAAAAGTGATGTACTGAGTGCAATTATACTTGATTTTTCAAAGTGCAGTGTGGCATAGTAATAAAAAAATAACCTTTAAAAGTAAACCCAAAAGGTTATTGTCTGTTAATATTTTCTTTGCATTACATACTCTTCTAAGACATGAATCACATTCTTTGAACATTACAATGTGCTTAGGGTCTAGGATTAAGACTGGGGGTAAAAATAAAGTTAAAATGTCAATGAATTAAGAACAACTCTTGATGACTATCTTGATATAATTATATGAGGGAGTTTGAAAGTGATGTGTTGCTATCTTTTTCTCCAAAATATTTTCATATTAGTATAGGTTGCAGCTCAGAGAGTCTATTGTGGCTTGCTGATGAGATCATGCTGTCCTTTTCACAGAAGCATCACAAGATATTTTAAATGTATGTTTTTGTCCATTGGTGAAACTTTTGAGACATTCACTTGCAATATTATATCTTTCTGAATCTGCATTGTAGATGGATATGATGTTGCAAGATGTTTTATCCTATTGCTGTGATAAAAAGCAAGCGGTGCATAAAAAATCAATATGGATCAGAAAATTAGTGGATGCTGGTATACAATCTGATTTTCATTTGAGAAGATGTGCAACGCACAGTGAGCGCATGCATTCCATTTGTAATTAATTATGGTTATTGAAGAATGAAATTTAAACATTTTCTTTCAATTTATATGGTTTTTTTTAAATGGCGACTAAATTGTTCTGACATAAATACTTATTATGATGTTTGGACCTAATAAATGGAACCCAGAGTCTCTGTGTGAGATAGGTAGTTATTTGAATATGATAGATTGATAGATTCCATGCAAGTGGGAGATACTATTTTTGCTTTGCTAATTGAATTGGCTTTATAGGTAGTCCTGGACTTAACAGCCTTCATTTAGTGAACATTTGAAGTTATAACAGTGCTGAAAAAAGTCAGGCCCTCATACCTATGACTGGTCCTTGAACATCTGACCATTGCAGCATCCTCATGGTCATGTAATTACCATTTGTGACCTTCCTAGATGACTCCCAACAAGCAAAGTCAATGGGGAAAACTGAATTTGCTTAATGATCATGAGAGTCATTGAACAGCTACATGATTTGGTTAATGACTACAGCAAAAGGGTCATAAAATTGGGCATGAATTTTGGGCCTTGTGGTCATATATCAAGGATTACCTGAATAATGCACAGAAATCATCTTGTGGATAAACAATCCCTGAATGGCTTGTAAAGAACAATTCCAAAATTATAATTATATAGTTCTGACATTATCAAGCCTCCCTACTGGGAAGGATCCTTAAAGCATTTGTATAGTGTGTAAAATGTCAAGATGTACATCCATAATTATTATCTACCTACCTGTGCATTGCCTCCATTTTTTGTCTTTTAAGCTGATTTTCTGTCTAACTTTGATATTATTATGATATTAATTACATAATATTTGAAAGAAGATATTAACAACAACAAAGTCTTGTGTCAGCCTGGCCAATATATAACCCCAAAAATGTAGAGAGGACAATTAAAAGATGTGCTCGCCTAAATTTTCACACTCCCAATTTTTTGGATTGCTGCAGCCTGAAGGTTGTTATAACAATGCCAATACTAATCTACAGAAGCCTGGAGCATAGTTGAAATACTCATAGTTTTCCATCATAGCCCTAGCTATGCATCATAATGTGGATCTCCCTCCAGAAGTTATGTCTCGACAGGGCAAGGATGAGCATCTAGAGATGGATGGAGATGTGTGTCTCAATGCAGCACTCTCCATATGGAAACTAGTTCCCACATAAGAACTGTCCTCCTATAATGGGTGCCAATTTATGAGGTCATGTAATTGGGAGAGTTACAGTACAGTAGGAGTTTAGGGCAGAGAAAGTGAATAAACTCTGCATATTCAAAAAATTTAATGGGACAGTTAACTAGGACTACATGGAATAAAAGATCAGTGGACTATTACAACTTTAGAAGAATGAAGGCATAAATAGAAAGAGTGGCTGCCACAGAGAAACTTTACTGAAATTTAATTCTTGATGTTTTCAGTAGAGGGCGCTATGACCATTAGCTAAACATCTCTGGAGTCTGGTATCTCTTTAAGAGGAATCCCTTTAGAAGTAGCATTTATTTTCATTCCTGCTCATTTCTCCTCCTCTCTGTCTCTCTCACACACGCAACAAACATTCATAAACCTTCCTCCTAAAGCACATACCTTATTACAATAAATCTCTGGTCTGGTGCCTTTATTTTTTTTAATTGGAAAAAGTTCTATCCTCTGAACACTTTTTAAATTATATCACTGGACTCACTGGAGAAGAGCCTAATGCTGGGAAAGACTGAGGGCAAAAGAAGAACGGGGACGACAGAGGTGGCTGGATGGAGTCACTGAAGCAGTAGGCATGAGCTTAAATGGACTCCAGAGGATGGTAGAGGACAAGAAGGCCTGGAGGAACATTGTCCATGGGGTCACGATGGGTCGGACACGACTGCAACTAACAACAAGGATTTTGTCAGAAAGAAAAGGATCAGTAGAAGCCCACAAAGTAATTTCAATCATTCAGGTGTAACTTTCCGAGCAATAAACCTACTATAACCATCAACCCAGTGGTGAAATCCAATTTTTTTTACTATCGGTTTTGTGGGCGTGGCTTGGTGGGCGTGGTGTGGCTTGGTGGGCATGGCAGGGGAAGGATACTGCAAAATCTCCATTCCCACCCCACTCTGGGGCCAGCCAGTGGTATTTGCTGGTTCTCTAAACTACTCAAAATTTCCGCTACCAGTTCTCCAGAACCTGTCAGAACCTGCTGAATTTCACCCCTGCATCAACCTTTTGGTACCGAAAGTGGTGTTAGAAAGTGAAGTTTTTTGTCTGTGTTTGTTCTTTGTGGTAATAAAGTATGGGCTAGTGCAGTAAACCATTGAAACACAGTACTGAACCGAGTGTTGGGTTATTGGTGACCCTTTGCTTCCCTAATCTTAGACTCTAAAACAATTATTCATCTCAAAAAGGATTCTGTCCAGCTATAAATGCTCATTACTAAGGTCAAAGAATTTTTTAAAAATTGTTTCTTAGGTGATATTAAAGGAATATCATAAGGATGGATAATCCAATTGACTAGCAGCCAGACTAGGAGAATAATTTATCCTGCACCATAAAAAGTTTGTACATACATAAATTATTCAGAATACAACTGCAAAGTTGCAGTATGTATTTCCAGGATGGTCAAAATAGGTAGCCATAAGGACCAGAGCATGAAAAGGCACATTCTGCATTTATTACCTTTGGCCAGGCAAGAATGACCTTGAAATTTATTTCATCTCTCTGATATGAGGGATGTTTGCAGAAAAATTCTGGGACTAAGAGATGGGTTATTGAAAAAAGCCTTTTATTACCTTTTGCAAGGTGAAAAATTCTCAGAGAGATGTAAGCGAAGTAGCTTCCTCTAACTTTGGGAGATTTAATATTCCAAAAGAGTTTGTATTTCTGGGAAAGTATTAACTTTCTGGTGTGTCCTAATGGAGATTTGTTTTAAAAAACCAAATGGCTTAAATAGAAGAGACAGTTCAGCATCACAGCAAATATTGAGACTTGCCTCAGTTTCCCCTGTTTAAAAGGAGACTTGGAAAAAATTCTCATTTGATGGTTTTAAGAAAATTTCTCGTTTGATGGTTTGGTGAGTTTAGGCAAATATTTTGACTTTGCCAGCCATACACAAATAACATCTTTTTCTTTTAATGTTACTTAATTAACTCTTATGTTACAGTATTGTTCTCAGTTAAACATATTTGATGTTTCTATATTATGTTCAATAATTCCCCTTCTCCCATGTTCTTACATAATATAGATGCAATTTAAACAGTTTTTTTGTTGCTATATTTCAGTGACAATTCCAATTACACCACTAAAGCAGCACTAAATGGGGACAGGAGTAGCATTTTTACTGCAGAACAACAATGGAAATAAAGATAGTCCTTGACTTACAACAGTTCATTTAATGACTATTTGTCAAAGTTACAACAGCACTGAAAACAATGATTTATGACCACTTTTCACCCTTATGACCATTACAGCATCCCCATGGTCACGTGATCAAAATTCAGACACTTGGCAACTGACTCATATTTATGACAGTTGCAATGTCCCAGGGTCAAGTGATCACCGTTTGTGACCTTCTCGCAAGCAAAGTCAATGATGAACTTAACAGCTGCAGTAATTCACTCAACAACTATGTCAAGAAATGTCATAAAATGGAGTAAAACTCACTTAACAACTGTCTTATTTAGCAACAGAAAAGTTGGGATCAACTGTGGTCATAAGTTAAGGACTGCCTGTAAAAGAATCTTGTTTATTGAGAGAATGATTTTCTGTGAAAGGCTCCTCAGGGCTGAATTTCCACTATCAAAGGCAGAGGGAAAGGAATGAACTGATTGGAAAGAAAGCATGTGCTACACTGTGCCAGAGAGCGTATAGACGTGTGGTGGTAGAGTGATAGAGTGAAAGATGCATGCACAGTTTCCAGGTGACCCTTCTGAAAGTTAGCAATCAGAAATACATTCCTGTTATAGATCAAGAAACAGCATGATAGGCCCATTTCAGAGAGAAGGACGAATTCAAGAAACAGTACACACCATCCTTTGACTCCTGAAACAAGAGGGATAATTAAATGGCAGGGCGAGTCTTTCCATTGAATCCACTATAGTCTTTGGTTTTCCAGTTATGTTATCAGGGCTTGGCAAGTGGTTTTTAACTAGGCTCTATTTGCCATTCCCATAAGAACCAGATTTGGGGTAACTTTTTCATATATAAAAGAGGGACACGATGGCTCAGTGGCTAAGACGCTGAGCTTGTCGAGCGAAAAGTCGGCAGTTCAGCGGTTCGAATCCCTAGTGCCGCGTAACGGGGTGAGCTCCCATTACTTGTTCCAGCTTCTGCTAACCTAGCAGTTCGAAAACAAGTAAAAATAGAAAAATAGGGACCACCTTTGGTGGGAAGGTAACAGCATTCTGTGCACCTTTGGCATTTAGTCATGCCGACCACATGACCATGAAGATGTCTTTGGATGGCACTGGCTTCGGCTTTGAAACTGTCGAGATGAGCACTGCCCCCTAGAGTCAGGAATGACTAGCATAGATGTGCAAGGGGAACTTTTACCTTTACCTTTCATACATATATCTATCTATCTATCTATCTATCTATCTATCTATATATATATATATATATATATATACTGCCAAAGATAGAATAGGGCAGACCTCTGATTTTCAGTGAGGGATGCTCCTAGTATGAAAAGTCACCGGTAGAAATGGAGTAGAAATAATGAGTAACAAAACTTCAATTTTACACTTTTATTTAGGTACAAACTAGAACCATCCCGTGGCTTATGGTTGACTGGTTCCTATTTATATGCTTTGGAATAATGTTTGAAGGTTATCTGTTTTTCAGATTTATCCAACTGTTCATTTCAGATTTTCAAAATTTGAACACCTAAACAAACACAATATTTGTTTATACCAAGCAAAAGAAAGATGAAGATATTCCATTGGTTTTGTCTTGATGGACTTTCTTGCAGAAAAAAAGAAATAATTGGACTCATCGGAAACTTTTAAAAACTTCATTATGTATGCGTTGATAAATATTTATTGAAAATGGTTGATCTTAATCAGCACACATGCAATCATTTGTACACTTTAAGAGAGATAAAAGAAAGGCTAACGCTAAAATTAATTTGTGATCATTCCAGGTTCACCTGATTTCAGTGGGACATTATTACTCATTTTCTGATTAATGTTGGATACAATAAAGTACATGTGTTGAGTGGGGGAAATGATTTGTTGATCCAATTTATTGGTCAAATTCAGCAAATTCAGAAGGCCAGAAGTAATCAGTTATTTAATTCTTCATCTGTGTAAAGGAGATTTTGTCTTCATGAAAGCAACACAATAGGCTTTAAACCCCAGGTGGCGAACCTATGGCACGCATACCAGAGGTGGCATATAGAGCTCTCTATGTGGGCACGTGTGCCCCCCAGCCCCATTGCGTTTCTCTCTAGTGTTTCTCACCATCGTTTGCAGGACTAAAAAAATGCACGAAACAGCATTCTGCCTTTGTGGTGGTGCATTTGCTGTTGCTGCCTCCATGGCCTGCCCCTTGTGCAGCACAGTGAAATTTAGCATACTTCACATTGGGAGAGATGGGGTCCCATCACTCTCCTGGAGCCCATTACGACGCGGAGCCACAATGTGACCCTGTGTCATCTCACCTTGTTCTTGTCCCCTGGATGTCAGTTGCTTTTCTTACAGAGCTGCCTGTGTTGCACCGGTTCTATAGAACTGGTAGTAAAACCAGCGGGAGACTCCGCCCACCGACCCCGACATCATCAGAATGCTTCTGCGCATGTGCAGAAGCTTCTGTGCATGCATACGTGGCCCTGTTGCGAACCGGTAGTAAAGGTAAGTAGAACCCACCCTTGCTGTGTTGGGATGCCCCGCTTCCCCGCTGGCCAGCTGGCTCACTGCTCCGGGGCTCATTGGCCTCTGGAAGTCAGATTCCCACCACCCAGCACCAGTTCAGGGGTTCCTTCCCACATTCCCCGGGGGGGAGAGAGGGGGGTGAGGGAAAGAGAGAGAGAGAGAGAGAGAGAGAGAGAAACAGAGAGAGAGAAACAGAGAGAGAGAAACAGAGAAAGGCAGAGAAAGAGAGGGGGGAAAGAAAGAGGGGGGAGGGGAAGAATGAAAGAGAAAGAGAGAGGGAGGGAGGGAAAGAGAGAGAGAGAAACAGAAACAAAGAGAGATGGAGGGAAAGAGAGAGAGGATGGAAAGAAAGAGAGAGAAAGAGAGAGAGGGAAAGAGAAATTATATTACGAAAGTTTTTTTATTGTTGCTAAACGTAATATTTCAAAAGCAGAAAAAAATTGAAGTGGCATGAAAGTGCATTTATCACGTTTTTCTTAGAACAATTAGCTGAACTCTGCCTTGTTTATCATTAATTTAGGTAGTAAAACCTCATTATTCAGGTTAAATTGCCGTGTTGGCACTTTGCGATAATTAAGTGGGTTTTGGGTTGCAGTTTGGGCACTCGGTCTCTAAATGGTTCACCATCACTGCTCTAAACTGCATCCTTGAAAACTGAAAGCCAGCAAAAACTGTGTCTGACCCTTGCTGCCTTCCAAGGTTGTCTTCAATGCCATTTGGTGTTGGCTTGGGATTTAACTTTCATCATAAAACAGCAATGTGTGCCTATATTAATTGTAAAAGTAGAAGTCTATCATTTATGGGAACTGATGACATGATTTCATTTAGCAAAAACCACTGTTCTGATTAGTAAATATCACACAAATCTTACCTTTCCCCATTATCCAGAATCTCCTGTCTTTATGGCTTTCATTATAAGCTCTCTGACAAATATTGGAGGAAGAGGTATAGTACTAAAGAACAGAGATGATAAAAGGAGGCAAAACAATAAATTTTTCTCTGATGATTCTTGATCTAGCAGAAGCAACCTCTATGTTATCTTTTACTCTGATTAATGCAAACGAATTCTGCACCTTTAAAAAAAATCATCTTATGGATTGTCTACTCTGGATCATTCTGGTTCCTGTTTGACTGAAGACCCAACTACATGCCATGCAGGAGATGGGCGCCTGAATTGTCAAAAATCACAGAATTGCTGCATAGAAGAGAGCAGCCGCTTGATCTGGGAAGACAAAGCCTAGAAGATTTTTATTAGAAAAATAATGTTTGAGTCGAGGGGTAAAGATTAAACACCATTACCCTCCACTGCTGAAAGAGAGAGAAAGCAAAAGAGAGACAATTCCTATTAGAAAAAAACAGAAATCTATTCCTGTTCTAATAATTATCTGCTGAATGACATGTTTTTTGGCCTTAATTAAGGGGTAACTATGTGCTTAGATCATACAGCATATTTAACTCTACTTAAGTACGTAAACACACACACACACACACACACACACACACACACACACACACACACACGCTGTGCCTGGCCATGTGACCATGAGTTTTACAGCTGAATTAGCCTAATGGTCATATCAAATTTCCTATACTTGATGCCTTTTAGATATTTGGTTATGGAATCTGGGTTTTGGAAACTGTAATTCTGCACATCTGCAGAGTACCAGTTTGGAAGAAGCTGATTTATATGTTGGAAAATCCCTAAAAGTTAAAAGAAAGAGAAATGTATACATGCATATCAGGGATGAAATGCTCCTGGTTCAGACCGGATCGTCCGATCCGGTAGCCATGGTGGCGGGTAGTTCGAAGAACCAGTAGCAAAAATCTCTGCCCCTCCCCATGGCCGGCTGAGCCGAGCGATCATCAGAGGCTTTTTTTTTAACTTTTAAAAGCATTTTTTCTACAACCTCTTTGGCTGAAGAGGTTGTAGAAAAAAATGCTTTTAAAAGTAAAAAAAAAAAAAGTTGGCCACGCCCACCCAGTCACATTACCACCACCACCCCAACCAAGCCACGCCCAGAGAACCGGTAGTAACAAATTTTACATTTCACCACTGATGCATATATACACAAAGCAAAGCAAAAATGGTAGGGAGTATTTCAGGTGGATGTTCATAACATTCCTAACCCATAGATATTGCAAAATTTTGAATTTTCTTTTTGAATGCATTCTTTGTGGTAAGAAAAAAAGACAGAAGAATCTGTGGGCAAACACAGGAAGTTTCCAAAGACAATGACTTCTGTTCCTCTCCCCATGAATTTCCATGACTGAGGGAGGAGAATTGCTCAACACTAGTCAGGGAGTACAAGATCATATTTTCTTTATTAAACAAATCTATTACAGTTGCTTAGAAGCATTACCAGGAGAAAGATTTGTTTACACATTGTCCAGATGAAGAATAGGAGGCAAGGGACAGCGGGGGTGCGGGAACAGATTCTTTCTATTTCCTAAATTGTAGGACCTAAAATCTTAGTATTAGACTCAATGATTCCACTTCCTGCAACAGTTCCAGAGATAAAAAGCTACATAGGTGTCATTCAACCTCTACTATAAAAATCCACCAACTTTTTGTTGTCCAGGGAATTGGTATCCATACAGAAAATATTAGAAATTTGGTAGTTATTAACTTACTTTTCATTGAGGATATAGCTGGGATAGTATACATTCTCCTTCTAAAATGCCCTTGTTTTATAGAATAATCCTGAAAACCTAACTTTTCATCTTCTTAAAATGGAAAATATCTGGGTTTCCCCCAAAACAGAAACCATCTCGCTTATTCTTTCCTCTTTTGAGCTTTGTAACTTAATTCCCTTGTGGCTGAATTATCTTTTTTTTTAAAAGATTACATTTTTTTTAAAAAAAAGGTAAGACAACATAAATTGCAAATTCCCTCTGCATTATTAAGTTACATTTTTAGGAAATACATTAACTTGGCATTTAGGCTGACACAAATTATGCTAATTTTACCAATAAACTCTTTGGCTTCAGATTTCACATCAGCATTTCTCTGAGGACAGAAACTGATTTTATTGGTTGCGATACGCTTGCTGCATGCTGTATGTAGCTTCACTGTAGCTGAGCTCTCTCTTGCAAATGCTGTTGGAATGTACATTATGTGGTCTTCTTTAGCATTATTATAATCCACTGGGTAGTTTTATCACTTCATTCTTGCATTTCTAGTGGTTTTATATTAATGCATGCAGAATAGGTTTGCCTACCATACATACAGAGGAAAAAAATACACAGGATTATCAGGCACAATTTACTGGGAATGCATTCTGTTCAAGCCCCATGAAAAAAAATATATATATTATTCTGGTATATATTGAAATATTGGCAAGCAGGACTGTATGTAAATAAAGATAAGCTTGGAGCAGACATAATGTGTTGGATCTAGATCTGGTTAATTGCATTTAATTGTGCCTATTGAAATTTGTATTGATTTTCATATTGATTAAAAACTGTTTATGCTTTTGGGCTTCTGAGTAAATTTACCATGGGTTTTTCTGGATAAGATGCCTGGACTGAATGTTGGAAGTGTGTTGCAGTCATCTTAGCCTAACTCACATGGTTCATTCCAGAAGATGATGGGTTATTCGTCCATTCCTTGGCAGTCATGTTATGGGTTTCCATTAGAGCTTATCCTATCACTCTTTAATATCAGCATGAGCTACTGAAATAGGTAAGTTATGTAGAAAAGTAGACAGGAATGTTAATGTTATTTGGATGATACCCAACTGTTCATTCTTTTTATATTAGGTGAGGTTGTAGGTGTTCTGAATCTGTGCCCTTGTGTGATAATGGACAGAATAAAGGTCTAAACAACCTTCTCTAACTTAGGTATCCTCTAGATGTAGAGATCAACTCCCACAATTTTCAACAATTAGCATCAGGGGTGGGTTCTACTTACCTTTACTACCGGTTTGCAACGGGGCCGCGTGCATACGCTGTTCTGCACAAGTGCAGAAGCTTCTGCACATGCGCAAAGGCATTTTGATGACATCAGGGACAGTGGGGGGAGCCTCCCGCCAGTTTTATTACTGGTTTTATAGAACTGGTGCGAACTGGGGGCAACCCACTACTGATTAGCATGTATAATAAGAATTCTGGCAGAGCACTCAAGTTATGGAATTCTAACCTAAAACATGTTTCAGAGTTTGGAATATTTTCTTAACTATATTTGAAGGAGGCTGTACTGAATTGGAACTCTATTTATCATCCTAAACCAGGAACAGGCAAGCTCTGGACTCTGTGGGATGTACTCTATGTATTGGGGAGCTAATGTAATAAGGAAGTCATCAAAGTCAGTCTTTATGTATGGGCAAGGGGGACAAATGATAAAAATAGTATCATTCTATTGTAGTACAAACTCCATCTCTTTTATATGTGCCTTACATACAAGAAAGAAATGGAGCTTGTGTTGCAATATTGCAATTTTGTTTTCATTATTTTGATGAAAGTTATAGGTCCTCTAGATATCTCTGATGGGCATAGTAGCTATTTCCAGAAATGTCTTTTTTTTTAAGGTAGCATTATAGATGGGTTAAATATTTTATATCCAA